>RJWJ010000364.1:87614-260203 GCA_004363605.1 Indri indri | reverse complement strand
ACAAAATAAATTTTACTTTTACATCTTAATCTCTGTGTGAGAAATCTTTCTCCACCCACACCATGAGCACCTACTAGGCTTTCCACCCTAGCAACGTAGTAGTTAGATTTTTACAAAATAATGTACATTTTTAACTATATCTAACTGAAGTTTCTTGAATGGTGCCTTATTTGATTACAGGTAAATTAATACGACCTTCCAACATGAAAAGATTCCCCACCCCTGGTTTAAGGCAATAGCAATTTATCCTCTCACAGCTCTGGAGGCCAGAAGTCCAAAATCAGATTCTCCTGGGGCTGTTGGGAGAAGCTGTTTCCGGCCTTTCCCACACCTGCAGCTCCATGGCTCATGGCTCCTTCCTCCATCTTCAAGGCCAGCAGGGCAGCACCTTGTGTCGGTAGTCAGACGGACTTCCCCTCTTTGTCAAATCTCCTCCTGCCTGCCTCTTATAAGGACACTTTTGATTGCATTTAGGGCCCACCTGGATGATCCAAGATAATCTCCCATCTCAAGACCCTTCATTGAATCACATCTGCAAAGTCTCTGTCACATAAGGTGACATATTCACAGGTCCCAGGGGATTAGGAGTGGATATCTTTGGGGGCAGGGGGCATTTTGCAGCCTAGTGCACACTGCCTTCCTCTCCTGAGCTGCAAGTCACCTCTCCACAATCCCTACCCACTGCTTCTTGTATCTTGCATCAGCAAAATCTCTGTGCTAAAGCTACTATTTTCAGTGACACTTTGGGTCAATAGCAATTTATCCTCTCACAGTTCTGCAGCAGATAACCCACACCAAACTCTTCATACCCAAGAGCTTCCTCCACATGTCTGGGAACAGCTCAGGTGTAACTTCAAAGGCTCTCATTCCAGACTGGCTGCCCCCATGACTTCCATCCTCCTTCCCGGGCTGCGGGGTCCCGAGGCACCCCCAGCCTGGTTCCTCACCAACACACTCCACTCGAGTTGGTCAATAGCTCTCAAAAAATGTGGCAACAAGAACACTTGAGATGTTCCAAGGTGACTCAACAGGCCAAAGAACAGCACCTTAGGCCATAGGCTGCAGGCCACAGGCCACAGACCTTGCTTAGTCTTCAATATCTACATTTTACCTGCAAGGAACTGAGGCCCCAACACTGAAAACCCACGAGAACAGAAACCGTCCACCTCGTCCACCACTGAGTTCTCACTGCCTAAAACACTGGCCTGCCCCTGGCTGGAACTCACAAAATACTTGTTAGTGGAACAAATGGAGCATTAATTCTGTTAATTAAGCCTATGAATGAATATTTATCTTTAATCTTCCAGGATTTTCATTTTGCCACAATATGAATTTTTTTGTCTTACATAAACAATGGTTTCCAGAAGAACAAAAAGAGCTTTTGGACAAACATAGGGAGCCCAACCAGACGAGCCCTAATGCTTTAAGATTCTGAAGTATCAGCCGCAATTTTGGAAATTAGGCGGGTAAAAAGAAGTGACAAAAACCCCTCTTCCTCCTACTTCCACAGGGTGGGAGGTGTGGAGGGAGGGAGGGAAGGAGAGAGAGAGACAGAGAGAGAACCACGGGTGGCAAGTCTGAGAGGAAATGAAATCATTCCCCACATCTGATACCGCATAGTCCAAGGAACAAGATAAAGGCCTGGCCAGGCCCAAACACCATCAGCAGTTATGGAAGAAAGAATTTATTGTAATCACAGAACTTGTACATGTTTGAGGTTGAGAGAAAACCGGGCATCAAGATGCAGCCATGATTTTAGGTGAACAGGCAAAGCTCTACCCAAACAGCGCTGACTGTCCGGTGCCGTTGGTTTGCGCTCATGTCTCCACCCTCACTCCCGTACTCTCGCGTTCTCACCGGGGCCATGCCGTCCCCGAAGGGAAGGAAATTGGTGCTTGAAGGGTGAGCCAATCTTAGCTATGACAATGGTTTGTGGCCTTTTAAATCTTTACTCCATCCCACAAAGTCTTACTCTTAAGTATTTCATCTCCATCATTGGGAAGAAATTAAATGAAATGTAAACCGATTGCCTTAATTTTTCCCCTGGAGGGGTGACGATGATGGAAAGGTTGAGTGGCACGGCCCCGACCCTGCCCTGGGGCTCCCTGCAACTCTCTTCCTTGCAGCAATCCTGTCCCCTGAGGAGCAGGTTAAGCTCACTCACATTCAGGCATAAGTGCTCAATGGTGGTGGGACATTCTGCACCAGCCACCAGCCACCAGCCACGTTGCCCAGAGCTGTGCACACGCCCTAGGGAGGAGGGAGCAAGTGCAGCGGGCTGGTGGCTTCCTCTTTGTCCCTCTGCCAGGATGGTGGCTCTGTCCCCCACTCCTGTCAAGGGCAGCTCTGCCTCTCCCTCCTCCCTACTCATAGCTTCTGCTAGTCACAGACCTGTGGCCACACGGTTCCCATGTCCAGGCTCTTCCCGGAATGCCAGCTCTCAGCCATCTCCTCCTCACTCATGCTTCCTGGGAGGGCAGCGGGACGGGTCGATCAGTCACTATCCAGTTTCCAACACCCCTTTCGTTACTTTCCTTGCTGCTTCTGGAACAAATTACCATAGTCTTAGTGGTTTAAAAAGAAACACAACTTGGGGGCTGGAAGGAGGAAAAAAACTTCTTTCCTCATCCTCTAGGTTCCCCAGCCAGGGCCCTGTAAATGACACTAACTGCTATGGGTTGAAAGTCCCCTCCAAGACACGAGATGAAATTTAATTGCCAATGTAACGCATTGGGAGGTGGGGCTTTTAAGAGGTGATTAATGGATTAATGCTGCTACCGTGGGAGTGAGTGAGTTGTCACGGGAGTGGGCTCCTGATGTAAAGGCTGAGCTCAGCCTGACTTTCTCTGTCTCACATGCTCACTTCTGCCTTTGCCGTGCGGTGATTCTCCCCAGGTGCTGGTCCTGTGCGCTTGGACTTCCCAGCCTCCAGAACTGGGAGCCAAATCCGTCTCTTTTTGTAAGTAAATTACCCAGTCTGTGGTATTCTGTTATAGCAGCAGAAAATGGACCAAGGCACTGATGAAAGGCAGATTGGCAAGAGAAAAGCAGACAGAAGTTTACCAACGTGTGTGTCTCACACGTGAGAACACTCAGTGGTGAGTAACGTTGAGGGGTGGTCAGAACTTGGGCTTGTGTAGCATCTTAACAAAAGAACAATCAGCCTTGTAGAAAAGTGACAAGACAAAGGAAAAGAACTTTGCGTTTCTAGGGGAGGGAAAAGTGTGGGAAGGCAAAGATAAGGGGAACCTAACTAACGTTGGACAAGGGCTAGCTAATAAGATTTGTTATGGAAATGCCTCTGGTGCCACCGTAGGCTGATTAAATTCTGTACTTCTTGGTAGAGAGGAGAGGGGAAGAGAGTATCTTTGCAAATTTATGTCCTACTTTTGGAGAAACAGGGGGAAAGCAGGGAGCTTCCTTTATATCTGCTTCTTCTCAATTGCCTTCAGCTCAATCCTGATGCCAAAGTGGCGTATTTTGGGGTGGCGCATTCTGCTACCCTTCGGGGCCCACCCAGATACTCCAGGATAATCTCCCGTTACAAGATCCTTCACGTGATTACATCTGCAAAGTCCCTTTTGCCACGTACAGTAACACGTTCACAGGTTCCAGGGATTGGGACACTGGCCTCTTTGGGGGAGGAGAGGGGACACTGTTCAGCCTACCTTAAGGCAGAGTTCTTGTGCCAGGACACTTTACTGGCTGACAGCCCGCCTGGAGGGCAGTCCCCATCCATGGTGGGCAGAGAGGCTAACTCATGAGACACAACCCAACCTGGCAGCCTGTGGTTCAGGAGGCATCGAAAAACTGGGGTTTTGGCCACACCTGTAAGGCGTGCCTTGAATATTTTCCCAAGAGTATTTATATTTTTGAAGCTGGCTTTGGATTAAACAGTTAAATGTCAGATGGTGAGGATGGCATTGGGGATAAAGGCCTCCCCTTGAGCCAGCCGTCACCCGCTCTATTCCAGGAAACAGACAAGCAGCCAGAAGCTTGAAAAACTCCGGATGGGGCAACGTCCCCTAGTCCAAACCCCGGTTTTCCTTCTGAGGTTGTGCAACACATTGCTTTTGGGAAGTGAGGTCACCGCTTCTCTGTGGGTCCAGCCGCAGCACAGCGGAGTGCAATACACAACGTGTTTGTGGAGGTTGGCTTAGCTCATTCTCTTACCCCGACCCAGCAGATTTTTTTTTTTTCCTAAAAGCATGCTTTTAAAGAAATGGCTCCCAAATAGTCACCAGGAACTCGAATACTAACAAACACATCATTAAACGTATACGACTTCCTTCCAGTACATTCCGTCCAGATGCAGGGGACGGTTAAGGCATTTATTTTCAGACCACCCTCATTATTGTTCCCACCCACCCCTCATTTTATTAAATTGCCTTTAGGCCAAAGAAAAAAAAAGTCATAAAGATCTAAGTTGCTGCTTCTCCTTTTTCTTTCTTCAATTCAATGAAGCTAAATAGGCAATAGTTAGTTCGAGCAAATGACCTAAAAGAGTTCCTCATTTTCTCTATTTTGCGGGTCCTGAGAAGCTGCCATTTCCTCTCGAGGGTCTGGAAATCCAACTGACCACTTCAGAGCCAGTCCCCCTCCTGGGAGGAACAAACACTTTCCAACAACACTCGCTGCTGCTCGGAGCCTGTCACCCACCTCTCGCCTGCTGCCATAGCACAAACCGCTCAGAGAGCCACCAGCATTCAGGGCACTGCCACGTAAATGCTGAGTGTGGCGGGTTGAATTGTGTCCCCAAAAAAGATCCGTTGAAGTTTTAACCCCTGGTTCCAGCAAATGTGGCTTATTTGGAAATAGGTCTCTACAGATGTAATCAAGCTGAGACGAAATTATGCTGGTGTAGGGTGGGCCCTAAATCCAATGCTTGGTGTCCTTGTAAGAAGAGGATACAGCCAGGCCCCCAGGCAAGATGACATGGAGACACAAAGGAAGAGCACCATGTGATTGCAGCAATTCTCTGCAAGTCCCCAACACTGAGGGTCACGGGCAACCGCCAGAAACCAGGGAAAGGCAAGGAGGGAGTCTCTTCCCAAATTCCCGAGGAGGACCCAACTGATTTCAGACTTAGGGCCTCCAGAACTGTGAGAGAATCAATTTCTGTTATTTTAGGCCACCAAGCTGGTGGCACTTTGTTACAGCAGCCCCAGGAAATTCATACCCTGAGTCAGGCCCTAACATGCCCCTTTTGGTCACTTCAACTCAAAAGTCGCTGTAGGTTTCCATCCGTAATGTGTCTCTTCTGCTTCTCCTGTCTGCTTCCGAGGTTCCCACCTAAGCCTGATGTAAGCTGCGAATCACGTAAGAACTGCTAAAGCCCTCTTGGGGTTTGATTAGCCCCAAAGGAGGAAAAAATGAACTGTATCCTTCCCAGCCTTCCCTCCTCCAAGTTCTCTTAAAGTAGCATGGACCATGTTGAAGGCTGCAAAACAAAAGCAAAATAATGCCATACACGTGGTCTACCAGGGCCTCAGCCCACGGAGGAAAGAAGATGTATATCTATTGAGTAGCTAGCTGTGCCTGACTCCCTGCTGGAGTGTTCCCTAGAATGTCTCCTGCTCACCATCGCAAGGTGAAGGCCAAGGTGCCCATCCTAAAATGCAGGGTGTCTGAGCTGGGGTCTGACACGAGGCCTCCTTGCCCCAAGATCACGTGGATTCGCCCCACGACTTGGTGTTGCAGCAGCCTTCTTCTCTAGCCAGGGTCTGTGCGAGGCCACTCAGTTTAAATTTAGCCCAGCGTAATGACAGCAGCAGCAGAATCTCCTGGAGGACCTGGTGAAACACCCCTTGTTGTTCCCTCCCCACAGCCTCTGACTCAGCGGCTCTGGGCAGGACCTGAGAATCTGCATTGCAGACACCTCTCCAGGCAACAGGGAGAGGTTGGTCCCGGTTCCACAGTTCGAGAACCATCAGGTCGTGTGAACATGGGATGGGGTCAGGTATGAGCCAAGTCCCAGGGTCACACCCTCGAATGGTGGACAGAGAAGCCCACGAGATACAAGGGCTCTCCCTCCTCGACCCCCGCCGCCCACCACCTCTCTTGAGCTCTCCTGGCCTTGCCAGCTGCCTCCGCCGGGCAGTGACCTGAGTGCTGTCACCCACACCCTCCATCTGACCCTCCGCCATCCTTCCTGGACTCACAAAGCCCGTTTCCCCATTTTTCCTCTGCCAGTGGTTAATTCCTGTGGTAGAAAGACTGCTGAACTTTCGCTCTCATGAGCAGGTGTGCCCATAAGGAGATGTCATTCCTTTCCCCACCTTTCCTGTCTACACTGCGCTTTCCTTTTGCAATTTTCTTTTTGTTTTGCTGTACATTGTGTTATGGGCTGGACTGTGTCTTCCCAAAACTCCTGTGTTGAAGCCCTAACCCCCAGTTTCTCAGAAGGAGACTAGGTTTGGAGACAGAGCCTTCAAAGAGGTGAGCAAGGTGAAACGATGTCATTAGGATTAATCCCAATCCAATGCGACTTGTGTTCTTATAAGAAGAGGAAATCAGGACACAGACACGCACAGACCATGTGAGGACACATGAGAAGGTTTCTGTCTGCAAGCCAAAGAGACAGACCTCAGGAGAAACCAACCCTGCTGACAACCTGATCTTGGACTTCCAGCCTCCAGGGCTGTGGGACAATAAACGTCTGCTGTTTGAGTCACCCAGTCTGGGGTGTGTCGTTATGGCAGCCTGAGCTGTCTGATACACAGTTTGTATTTCTGTCTCCCCACTGGACTCTAAACCCCTTGAGGACGGGAGCTGTGTCTTTTCATCCTGGGGCCCCCAAGGCTTAGCTTGAGCCCGGCACAATTAAACAGCATAATGATGAGATCACGGTAAAATAACAAGAGCTATTATTTATGGAGCAGTTACTGTGTGCCAGGCCCTGGGCTAAGCACTACTTATTTATTTTATTTTTTATGGTTCTTTAATCTGCTAATAGTCTTTCTTAAAACTTTTTTGAGATATAATTGATCTACAAAAAACCGCACGTATTTAATGCCTAATTTTGATGAGTTTGGGCATACACGTACAGCCATGGTCCATCACCACAATCAAGGTACTAAACATACCCATCACCTTCAAAAAGTTCCTCGCCCATCTATGCCTTTGTGTTTTGTGGTAAGAACACTTAACATGAGATCTGTCTTCTGAACATAGTTTAAAGCGCACAGTACTGTATTGGTAACCATAGGTACACGTTGAACAGCAGATCTCTAGAACTTAACTCATCCCGCATAACCGAAACTTTGTACCCTTTGAGCAACAACTCCCCATTCCCCTCCCCCAGCCCCGGCAACCACCATTCTACTCTCGGCTGTCAGGAGCGTGACGATTTTCGATGCCTCCTAGAAGTGGAATCATGCAGTATTTGTCCTTACGTGACTGGATAAGCACTTTCTATTGGATCCGCACAGCTGTGACTAGATACCATAATTATCTCCACTCTAAAAATGAGGGTCCTGAGTCTCAGAGAGGTGAAGGAACTTGCCCACAGACACACAGCTAGCGAGTGGTACATGCGGCCGGCTGCACACTGGCCCCAAACATATCCCCGTCTTAATCCCTGGATCCCGTGAATGTTCCAGGGCCGGAAGTGTCATACATGGCTAAAGAGACTTCAGAAGTGATTACAGCTTTTGAGATGAAGAGATTGTCCTGGGTTATTCAGGCATGTTCTAAATGCAATCACGGGGTCCTTACAGAAGGTCACAGAGAAAGACGTGCTACGGAAGGAGAAGGCA
Source organism: Indri indri (assembly GCA_004363605.1). Lineage (NCBI taxonomy): Eukaryota > Metazoa > Chordata > Mammalia > Primates > Indriidae > Indri > Indri indri. The sequence goes on along the minus strand of RJWJ010000364.1, from coordinate 252,446 downwards.
CCATGACCACTGATGCAAGCTACATGCTGCCGGCTCGGAGATGGAGGAAGGGACCATGGGCCAAGGAGTGGCGGCCACCACCAGAAGCCGGAAGGGCAAGGAACAGATTCTCCCCGAGAACCTCCAGAGAGGGCATAGCCCTGCCAACACCTTGGTTTCAGCCCAGGGAAACTAGTTTCAGGTTTCTGCCCTCCAGGCCTGGCACAGAATAAAGTTGTGTGGTTTTAAGCCATTGGGTTTGTGATAATTTGTGACAGTAGCCACAGGAATCTTCCACAATAATGAAAGGGTTTAAGCCCAGGCAGTCTGTCTACAGGACCTGTATTTTTTATAAAGATTTTAAAAAACTTTTTTCTTAAGATTTTACAATTCAAAATATTCTAAATCAGATAAAATTACATAGAGTGAAATACACAAAAAGACTTGATAAATTTAAACATCTGTGTAGCCCCCACCCAAATCAAGACATAGAACAGATCATCCCCCCAGAAAATTCCCCCATGTACCTTTCTCACCAATCCACTCCCTGTCCAGAGGCAGCCACTGTCTATGAGGCGGCGAGGTCAATATCTATACATTTTTAACACTTTTATATTTTTGGATGAAGGTCGAAATAAAGTGGCGTGGAGTTTTTTGTAAAAAAAAATTTTTTTAATTAAATAAAATAATGATGACATAGTTCTCAAACTGGGTACATGAACCCCCGTGGTTACTCAACAATAATATGCTAGAGGGTACATGAAAGCACCGAGTAAATATGCTACACTTTCCTGCGGTGTTAATTTTACTAGACGGTAAATAATTTAAAGTATCTGTTTTATAGAAAACAAGTGTGACTATATAATGGTTCCATAAGGCAAAACTCCTATGAATTTTGAAGATAAGACATAGACTTCAAATAAATTTCAGCCTTGGAACGGATGCTGTGGGCTATTCGTTCCCACATCAATCCAGGGGAGAATCATTCCCCAACGATGTCAGGTATACTTTGGTAGAAAAGTTTCTAAAACACTGTGTGTGGCCCATAATAGATTCTCAACAAATAGCAACCATTATTGGCAATAATTGATAGCTGTTATTATTAACCCAGCCACTGGAGAAACACACTTACTCTGTGGTATTTGGAGCATAATTGGAATAGGGGGTATTGGCTCTACCCAGATATCCTTTTTTTCCAAGCCGTGGGCCTCTCCAGTTCCTGCCCTGAAGCCCTGTGATTCCACTGATTTCTATCATCGTAGACTGGTTCTGCCTGTTCTTGAACATCATATAAATAAAAAGCTTACTGTATGTTGTGTTCCTTCTCTCTCATCCATGGCTTAAATACACCAGATTGCTATCATTTGCCTGGACGGACACCTGCGCTGTTTTCAGTTTGGGGCTATGATGCGTAAAGCTGCTACGAGCACTCTTGGGCAAGTCTTTTTATGGGCAAGTGTTTTCATTTCACTTCTCTGGACAAACCCCTTGCCAGGAGTGGGACTGCAGGGTCGTGGGGTCAGCGGGTGTTTTGCTTTACAGGAAACTGCTACCTTGCTGTTCCTAAGTGCCTACCACTGGACGATGCCCCACAGGGAGAGGGTGTCCCCTGCCTCCCATCCTCGGTGGCACCAGCCGCTGGACACCTGCACTCTTGACCACTGCACCACAGAGCACATCAGGGTTTGAGCTTTCACAGGGTTTGCTGTGAACCTCCAAAAAACCACCCAGCAAAGCACTAGGCAAGCGCTCGCTTAGTGCACCGGAAATACTCCTTTCCTATTCTTTTACTAAATGAACAGGAATTTGTTCATCTGAAAAATAAATAGCTTTGGACCATATGGCCACAAAATAATATTTTTGTACATTGTATTTCTTTTAAAACCTTGCTGAAATGTTGGGGTCACTATTTATGTCCTCTTGCCACACAACTAAAATGCCTGGTCTCAGGGACTAGTCCTCCAAACTGTGCTTAGGACACGTGGACCTTCGTTTATGCTAGTCCCCAACAGTTGTGAACAGGGACAGCTCTCCTGTCCAGGGAATGTCAGGTAAGGGATAGAAAGACTGCTTGGGAAAGATAGCCCAGAACACCTTGTCTCTGTGTTTCTGTTTCTGTCTCTCTCCAATATCAGGTTCACAGATACGGATGACCGTCCTCCCATCACTGGGAGCGCATATACAGATGTGCACACATGCATGCACACGGATACGCACATACTGGTGTGCACACACACACGCACATGGATACGCATATACAGGTGTGCACACACGTGCACACGGATATGCATGTACAGGTGTGCACACACATGCACATGGATACGCATGTACAGGTGTGCACACACACATGCACATGGATATGCATATACAGGTGTGCACACACAGATGCACACGGATACGCATATGTAGGTGTGCACACACACATGCATACAGATACGCATATGTAGGTGTGCACACACACATGCATACAGATACGCATATGCAGGTGTGCACACACACATGCACATGGATACGCATATACAGGTGTGCACACACACATGCACAAGGATATACATATATAGGTGTGCACACATGCATATACACATATGCAAACACATGCACATGGATACACATATACAGGTGTGCACACACATGCACATGGATATGCATATGCAGGTGTGCACACACGTGCACACGGATACACATGTACAGGTGTGCACACACATGCATACGGATGCGCGTGTACAGGTGTGCACACACATGCACATGGATACGCATATACAGGCGTGCACACACAGATGCACATGGATACACATATGCAGGTGTGCACACACACATGCACACGGATACGCATATGCAGGTGTGTGCACACACACATGCACACGGATACGCATATGCAGGTGTGCACACACACATGCACACGGATACACATATACAGGTGTGTAGACACACATGCACATGGATATGCATATACCCAACCCCAGTGAGTCCGCCAGCAATGCGATGCAGAGCATTAACGGCCATTCAATCCACTTATGGGTCCATCTTCCCTTAGAGGCACCATTTATGCTGAACCTATGTTTAGCCTTTTTTATAGTTTTATCATATATATGTATTCCTAAAAACATACTCTTTAATTTCAGTTGTTTTGTATTTTTACAAAAGGTTATCATGTTGCATGCAATTTTCAGGGATTCGTGGTTTTCACTCTGTGTTTGGGCTTACAGTGGCCAAACCCCCCACCCCCTTGCTCCATGGAGGAAACTGAGCCTAAGAGAAGTGCAGGCTCCTGCCCACGCGTGGCCACAATTCAGGACGTCAATGTCAACATATTAACGTTCAACAATCATGTCCAAGCCACAGGAGGAACTTGCACACCCCACACAGTCAGTTTACCTGTCCTGTCTCAAACTTGGGTATCAAGGGTACTTTGTTCTTTCATAGACGAGGAAGCAAGGACTCGGAACAAGTGAATTTAGCCCTGGTCACCTGGCTGGCAGAGCGGGCCTTGAACATGGGCTTCTCTAACCTGGTGCCGGAGCCCATGTGGGCCTCATCCTCCCCCGGGCACGTGTTTACAAGGCACATGTGGCATCAGAACTCTTGCCAGTCAGAGCATCGGGTCTGTGCTTTCCCTCCTAGGAGGCAGGCTGGCACCACGTGGGCAGGAGGGAGCCCGGGACACACCCTTAAGGGGCAGAGGTTTGTTACCCTCTGGACAGTATCTTATAGCACCTGCACTGATGTCGCCAAGGTTCAGCCTCCAGGCAGCCCCAGGAGTGAGGCCCCAGGAATGCACACGTGCACAGCCACGTGTGGCAGGGGTGGCCTGCCCTGGGACGTCAGGCCTCTGCTCACACATACACACAAGCAGCACACACGCACACACTAACTTCACATGACCTCTTCGAATCCTTGCAACGGCCCTGTTCTGAATTAATGTTGTTACGAGCCACCCAGTGTACAGATGAGTACACCGAGGCTCTGGGGGTAAGGACTTTTATCTGAGGAGTAAGCCCATGAGTGGCAGAGCTGAGCTTCTACCGCAGAGCTGACATTCTTGTCACCTCCTGGAAACTACAGACTTCTCACATCAATCCCAAGAAGGGGCAGTCAAGGACACACCGAGAGTCTGCACAGATCCCGAACCACCTTTGAATCACCATGTGTTCCTGTTTATTTATCGGGTACTTGGTCTTTACTGCCTGCATCAGAGGCAGGATGAGGGAGGTTACTATTGCATATAAATATACTTTTAAGAGCTCCCCCACGCCCCCCAATGCAAAAGGGAAAATGTAGGAGGGAACGGGCTGCTGTAGCCCACCTGGTGCCTTTTTTCATGTTAGAAAAGACACCCCTTTTGCCGGGTAGACAGAGGTGCTCATCAGGGCACAGATAGGTGCAAGGAGCACAGGCCGGCTCTTGAACCCTCTTCTGGGTGCTTGGTGCAGGGCAGGACATGTGCAACCGTCCATAGCAGCCCTGCAATAAAAGAGAGACCAGCCTTGGGTGTCATGGGCTGGAGGCAGCTTTTGCTCTCTCTGGTTTTGCCAAATCTCCAGGGGCCAGCCTCAGAGCAGGGAGAGAGACATGGAGTCATCTTACTCCCTGCACTGGCGGCAAATCTGTTCAGAGAGAAACGTGCCTCTTCCCGATACCACCAACAGCACCAGGAGCGCCTCTCCCAGTCCGTTTCTCTCTCTCTCACTCTCTCTCTCCACCCCCTCTCTCTGTCTCCTTCTGTCTTTCTCTGTCTCTTTCACTGTCTGTCAGTTTCTCTCTGTGTCTCTGTCTCTCTCCAAAATTCTATTTAGATTTGTTGCAACAATTAGATGCTATGTTCCCAGCATTTCAGATAAGGAGGTCTTTAGAGGAAGAGCTTCATTCACAAGCAGGCCAGGGACAATGTTGCCGTGGCAACGTGACTCTCAGCTTCCTGCTCACCCTGACCGCCTGCGTTCAGCATCACCTTCACTGCCCTCGGTGACACCACAGATTATTAAATAAAGCACTTTAATTAACTCGGCTTTGGTGCCGGGGTCTTCATCATTGCTGCTGGGAACGAGGGCTGGTAAAGCCCTAGGCTACGTGTGCCGCCTCTGCGAGGGCAGCGTGTGAATCAGCCCTGGCCGACGTTCCCAATTCGGTCCATGTGAAATTTATATCCAAGCAGCACTCGGTGAGATTCTAAGGGAACAGCCACAAGCTGCCTCCTTTGCCTTCTGCGAGACATGAGATCCCTTTATCTTCTGGGACATGTTAATTCAATGTAAACAGCAACATCTCTGAGAAGGAAATTGTCTTAGTCTGTTCGGGCTGCTGTAACAAAATACCACGGAGTGGGCGACTTATAAATAACAGACATTTATTTCATTGATTTCTTATGGTTCTGGAGGCTGGAAGTCTGAGATCGGGGTGCCAGCAGACTCGGGGTGTGGCGACGGCTGCCTCCTCCTAGACGCCTCCCCACGCTGGCCTCACATGGCGCAAGTGGCAAGGGGTCCACCCTTGTGACCCAATCACCACCCAAAGGCCCCACCTGCTAGTGCCATCCCTTGGGGGTGTGGATTTTGCGAGGACACAAACATTCAGATCATTGTCAGACATGTCCAGATATAATCTGTGGTTCCTGTAGATGAAGGAGTTCTGATGCCATGGAGACAGCCCCTGCCTTCCTGGTTCTTACCCTAGACGGAGGGAGGAAGAAGAGGGAACGAAAGGTACCAAATCAAGCAGACTCTTGACCTGGATCCGGGAGCCTGAATGGTAAAAGTTACATTTTTATTTTCACTAGACTTTAAGTGAAACATATCATTTCCTTCAATATGCACATAGGCAACAACCACACAGACGTGTCCGCACTCCTTGTGTCTTTGACACAATAAAAATCACAGATCATTTCATACCATGTTACACTCACACGCCATTTATGCTCATAACTACTTCAAAATTACCGCAGGGACTAGCTCACCCCGGCTCCTGTCGCGCTATGGTTATGACATAGCATATGTGTTGCTCTGCAATGCATTCGTTATATAATCGTATCTTAATTGATTTTCTTTAAAACCTATGTGTTTTATTTCATGCATAGAAAAATCTTGCTCTGAAAAGTGGTACACAGGTTTCACAGACCACCAGAAAGGTCCATGGGCATAAAGGACCCCAGAAAATAAAATCTAATATCACTAATATCGCCCATTAGTGTCCATGTTTTTTCTACTAATAGGTACCAGTCATTGGCACTTCATTAAAAAGGATGGATATAAATCTGTATCGATCACTTGATCACATAGATATAAAATTCTGGAGCTATATAGAGATATACAGATATAGATATACAGATATGTTAATAGATATGAATATATAGAAAAGTTTATTTGCAAAGAAAATTAAGGATTTCAACATTTATTTACCTCTATTTTTGACCATCTGGTCTCAGAAGTGATGCAAATATTACATATCAAAGTGAGAACTCGTGAAGCTGACCTGGGATTTCTAGTGGGAAAAAATATATTTTAAAAATCAAGACTCAACACATGAAGGATAAGACGAGGCTCCCTACAGACCACAGAAGCCATTGTCCTTGTTACTTAAAATCTAGTCCCATTTCAATCAATTCTGCCAGAGTAGACACTGAAGCGGAGGACCACTTGCCAACACAAATTGAGCACGCACAGTCCCAGAACCAGCGGTCAGAGTTTTACGTATATTACTTTGCCTCATCGTTAGTTTATCGTGTTTGACAAATGCAACAGGGTTAGGGTTAGGGTTAGGGTTAGGGTTAGGGTTAGCATTAGTGCTGGCTAGGTGCCAGGCACTATTCTAAGTGCTTCCAAAGCATTAGCTGCTCTAACCCTTACAACAATACTAGGAGGTAGATACTGTTATTGTCCTCAATGTTCCAAGGAAGGACAGAGGCACAGAGGGTGTGAAAACCTATGAGAAGTTCCTACAGCAAGTAATCGGTGGAGCTGGCATCTTGCCCCACAGCTCCTCAGCCCCCCACCATGGGTACGCACTGGGTCCTTGTGATGCCAGCCTTACTGCTCCTGGCCACCTACAGGATTGACATAGCTGATGGTGGGATCCACCCCAGGTCTGTCCGGTGCAGGCAGAGGCTCTATCTACCAGGCCTCACCAAGCCACTGTTCAGGTGGGAAAACAGGCATCAGAAAGCTCAAAGAGATTGCTAAGATCACAAATTGGGCTTCCTAGGAAACCTTCAGTGTAGCTCACCACCCCTTCCATTAATGGGAGACCAGGAACCATTGGAGGCAAAAAAGAAACATGCTTTCCTGACTTTTTTTTTTATACAAGGTCTTGTTCTGTCATCCAGGCTGAGTGCAGTGTCATCGTCATAGCTCAGTGCAGCCTCGAATTCCCAGGCTCATGTTTGCATACATTTTGTCCTTCGAAGCACAGCTGGCATGCTTTGGATATCCAACCCACATCGAGTAGAAGCAGGAGAGCAGCACCTAACGGGCCAGCTTTGCTTGGGGGGCTGGTTAAGAGCCACCTGCCCCGGCCAGCATCATTCGCAGGCAGAACTGCAGCTCGGCGTTCACACCACACTTGGCAGTCCGTTCCTAGAGCTACGTGGTAGCCGGCGAGTCCATCTGCACAGCCCCGGGGAATTGGGTCTGAGCTGCCACTTCACTCGGAGGATGGAAAAGCAGGCACGTGGAGTCGGAGCGACTTGGCCCAGGCTCAGCGTAACTATCGGCGGGAAGATGCAGATTCAGCTCAGTCCTGCAGCTTCCTTTTCCCAAGCGAAGGCTGGGGCCCCCCTTTTAAAAAAATCATTATTGACACAGATTTATGTACAATAAAATGCATCCATTCCTGTTTGTACAGTCCAATGGGCTTTGACAAATGTGAACACACATAACCATGACAATACAGAATTGTCCCATCACCCCGAAAAGTTTCCTCGTACGCCTTTGCAATCCACCCCACTCCTGGCCTGAGGAAAGCACTTAGCAGCTCTCTGACGCAGTAGATCTGACTCCCTTTTCTCGAACTGTGTGTAAACGGAATCAGATACAAGCTTCATAGAAATGGGAGCCAGATGCAACGTCGGCTGAGCGTTGACAACTTGCTGTGCCCTGGAGAGGTGGGGAGGATATCTACATCGATGCCATCTGAAGGCACCTCTGTGTCCCACACAGGTGCGCGTCTCACACGCGAGCCGGGCGGAGGCTGGCTGACATCGGAGTGAGAGAGCAGCTCTGCGTCTTCTCCGGCTTCCCCGCACTGAGAACTCGGCATGGCTGCCACACGCAGCGCCCCCGCTTACATCACCTGTCCCTTGTCAGGCTGGTTGCTATGGAACATTTGCTCTGTTTTCTCTTTATAGATGACACGGCCTGTTTCCTCGAGCCCCCAGAGTGGGCTCTCGGCAGGCCCCTCCCAGGGCTCTCTCTGAAGCATATTTCGACAGAGGAGCAAAGTGGGTGGTTCCTCCTGTTTCCTTTTCGGTGGAAATGAATGAAAAGCGATGGGTGGCGTGTGGGAGCTGCTCTGGGAGAGAAGAATCTCGCAGGACAGCAGTTGATTTGGAGCGTGGGTGGGCCTAGACTGAGCCCTGGGTCGCCCACTCTCAGGTGAGGGAGCATTGTCTCTCTGAGCCTCAGTTTCCTCATAAGAACCCCAGGCTAAGAGTGGTCCCACCTCCTGGAGCTGCAAGGAGAGCCTCCTCCCCATGCCTGGCGCATATTAATAGCAATGGGTGCTGGGTCAGGGTTTACTGCTGGCAGCACGCACCTCGCCATGGCCACGGCCACGGGTGGCATCAGTGAAAGCTGGTGTGAAGGATCTGCCCCAGGCAAGCCCAGCTCTGCATCCCCTTCATTAGGCATCGTACTCAGACAAATACCACCATGTCCCTTGTTTCAGAACCCTGTTTTCTGTCCCCAGAGATGTCCGCGTTATAATCCGTGGAACCCAGGAACATGCTGTGCTACATGGTAGAAGGGACTTTGCAGATGTAATTAAGCCAACGTCTTCATCTCCCTTAAGAAAGGGAGGTCGTCTCCGATTCACTGGGTGAGCCCAGTCTAACCTCCTGGGCCCATAAAAGCAGAGAACTTTCTCTGGCTGGAGGCAGAGAGGCAGTGGGAGAGATTCCAGGGATGAGAAGGACTCACAGGCCTTGCTGGCTCAGATGTGCAGGGGCCATGGGCAAGGACCACGAAGAGGCCCCCGGGAGCTCAGGACAGCGTCCAGCTGACAGCCAGCAAGGAAATGAGGACCTCTGCCCACAGCCACAGGGCACCGGAGTCTGCCAACGGCCTGGGGGCGCTGAGGAGCACATTTTCCCAGAGCCTCCTGGTGGGAGCCCCGCTGGTCAGAGCCGGGATTCTGGCCTATGAGGCCCAAAGCAGAGAAACTAGCTGAGCCGAGCTGGCCTCTGATCCACAGCCCCAAGTGAGGATAAACAGCGGTGAGTGGGACCCACCCTCCTCTGCTGACCGCCCTCTGTGTCCCCCCCACCCCTCCTGGGCCCTCCACCCGCTCCGCCGCACCTGGAACACTCTCACCCAGCACAGGGGCTGCCCTCGCCTCCTGGGGACTTTATTCCCAGGTCACCTCCTGGGAAGCCCTATGGAGCCCCATCAGCACTCCGTCCACCCACCCTTGCTTTATTTCTCTTAACAGTTTAGCATATGTATATTTCCTTATTTATATTAGTTGTTGTCTGGTTTTTCTAGTAAACAAATGCTTCTCGACTGGTGGCAGTGCTGCTCCCCCCATGCTCTGGGGACAGTCGGTAAGGTCTGGAGACATCTTTGATTGTCACAACTGGGGGGTGCTGCTGACATCCAGGGAGTAGAGGCCAGCGACGTTGTTTAACACCCTACGATGCACAGGACAGCCTCGCCACAAAGTGATATCCACCCAAAATGTCTTAATACCAACTCCACGAGAATAACGATTTGTTTTTATGACTGTGTCCTGGTGCCTGGAACAGAGCCTGGCACATAGTAGGTGCTCCACGGATGTGTTTGAAGACGTGGACACGTAGAAGGTTATTCCTTGGGGCTCAGGGTGTTGCCGCCCACACGTGGCGGCTCCGTGGTCACCCGCCATCATTGCTTCCTTTCCCAGAGTCGGAGCACTGGGAGCCACTGTCAACTTTTCCTTTCCTGCTTCTCCTCCAGGGTCCCCAGGGACATCTCGCTGCTGGACAGGGGCTGCTCCGCCCACCTCTGTCCTCCCCACAAGGAGCCTGCAGTGGAACATAGCGAGATCCCACCATCCCTGCAAAGAAAACAAGGCAGAGCTTTTCTCTCTCTTCCAGCACGCGCTCCCTTTTTTCCTGGCTTACCCGATTTCCACTCACATTCCGGAATTCAGGACTGGAAGGAATGCCGTGCAAGCCCATCCCACAGTGGGAGACGGATACGCACATTTTTCACCGGGCTGTGGGATGACCAAGGCGGGGGCAGCTGACCTTCTCCGCTTCGGCAGCGCCAGGGTGCGAACAGCCCTGGAGTCCCTGCAAACAAACCCAGACTCGCCAGGCACCCGCTGGCCTGAACACCATGGGAAGAAAAGAGAGATGTGAGCATGGTTCTCAAATAAGACTTTCTCTGAGAACCTAATGTTCTGGAAACGTCTTTCTAATTAGTCATTAATTGGTACATTATCAGCACCATGTGCCAAGGATTAAGTGGCTAATTCCCATTATTTCTAGAGAGCACGGTAATGCATCTACTCAGCCAGGCAGAGCCGGGCAGTCCCCCGACGCCCCCAGCTTCTGTAACCGCCACACTTGAGGCCACCAGCATTCTCGGTGGCCACCAGCATTCTCGGTGGCCACCAGCCCAGGCCTCAGCCCTGTAGAAACACTCACTCCACCTTGGAGGCCAGACCCTGAGACTTGCATTTTCCCAGCAACCTGGAGAAACATTTCATCATTCAGGTAGATTTTCATTTCTCATTTCTTGGGAATACAATTTTTGGAAATGGAGTTGCCTCTCAAAGGTTGCTTTATTGTATAAATCTCATTCTCCCGCTTAGGAACTTTGTGTTTTGAACCTCTTGGTCATTCAAGTAGAACAGTGCAGGTAATTTTAGCACTGCTAATTGGTTCTATAAAGCAACTTATTTTAAACAACTATGATTCAGCTCTTAATCATAGCATTTTATTATATCGTCATTACCAAAAAAACTTTTTATTTTCCATTAAAAATGATTGAGTTGTCTTAAAGTTTGACCATTCTATATTGGTCAAAACTTTCTACAGTTCTATATTATTCAAGTGTTTATGGACGAAGGAACTGTGGTACATGGAGAGAGAGAGAGAGAGAGAGAGAGAGAGAGAGAGAGAGAGAGAGAGAGAGAGAGAGAGAGAGAGAGAGAGCACACACGTACCCTGGAATCAGAAGCCTTAGGTTTATGTCCCAGTTTTTCTACCTACTGCCTGTGTCTGCAGAACAGTCCTACCCTCTCTGAGACCACTGCATCTTCTCTGTGGGCAGGATCTGCTGAGACCACAAGGCATGCGGCAGCCTGTCCCCAGGGGCAGGGAGGGATGGCTTCTCGTGGAGGGGAAGGGGCGCTGAGCTGAGGCGGGGGCCAAGCAGGGCGTCCCGATCACTCCCGCAGGGCAGGTGCACAAGGAAGTGGCAGCACCCGGCCAGGAGTGTCTCAGGCGGCAGAGAGGCACAGAGCAGTGCCCCAGGCCTGGGGTCCACCAGCGGGAGGGAAGAGGCAGAGAGCGGGTGGAGGAGGCCGTACACGCATGGGAAGAGTGTTGGGAATTAGAGCGCTAGCCGTCTCTTTGGATTGGAAAAGAAAATCCTCCTCCGTCTTCTCCCCCAAGTCCTTTCAGAAACCAGAGATGCCGAGGAGCGGGGACAGATGCCCAGTCCAGGCTCCGGATCTCTCTCATCCTCCTTCCCCGGGAGAAGGCAGGCGGGACATGAGCACGCCAGGACCGGGTGGGTACTCACACCCCTCCGTGAGTCAGCAGGGGCGAAAAAGGAGCCTGTTCATTACCTAGGAAGGTGCCTTGGGACCCTCCTGAACATTGGCCCTCCCCTTATTTTTTTCTGCTCCTCCAACTTGGGGTGTCACACTTGGAAGACCTCCTGTGTCACCCGCAGGCCAGGCTTACAGTAAATGTTCTGCCTTCTTTCCCTTTTCACTGCAGGGGTTCTGGACACCGGTACAGCCCTGCACCCCTCTGCGGTGTTCTCAGGCAGTTCACTGCCCATGAGAGACACACAGCACAGGCCAGTGATGTTCTCTCGAGTGACCCCAGAGAGCTTCCTTTCCAGATGCTCACGAAATGTTGGGCAGTACGTGGCACAAATATGACAAATGACCCCTGTCCTTTCTGGGTGGCTGTGCCGTGCATATGATTCCACAGGCGCCTTGCCAGGTGGGCCACCAGTCTGTACTCACCCTATTTTAGGCTGAGCCCAAAAAAGTTTAAAAGGTAAAAATCTGAAAGTCGAAGAATGGATTTACAAGTTGTACCAGGCAGGATCGGGTTGACTGCGAATGTCAGAGACACGGAGTAGGAGTGGTTAAAGTCCACCAGGAGAGATCCAGCCCTCCCAGCAAGCTGCAGGGCCTGGCGCTGTCATCTTCCACTTGGCCACCCCCAGGGTTAGGGCCCTGTCTCGTGGTGCAGACGGCGCCCCACCACTGCGTCTGCGCCGGGAGCAGGAGGTCCCAGGCTCTGTGGCAGACTCTGTAGCTGTCACCTCACTGGCCAGAGCCAGTCATATGCCTTCACTTCACTGCAGTGCGGCAGGGAAATGTCTATTTCTCGGCAGCCATGCGCCCAGCTAAAAATTCTGCTCTGTGGAAGAAGACTGGGGGGAATGCGGCAAGTTCTGCCTCCCGTATTCCAGTGCGGGCAAGCGGTAGCTCTGTTTGCAGAAAACAGAAACACCTGTAATTACAGTTTTATAATCGTAAGCACCTCAGTAGGAAGGTGAGCACCAGCACAAGGGTGTCCAGGTGCAGCTGTTGATGCTGATGTCACACCCTCTTCCCAGTGGCTGGCGCTTCTCCCCAGACCTCTGCAGAGGCAGCAGCATGCATGTGGGTGCTCCCTCTGCACGGACCGACACAGTCCCCAGCCAGGCCAGGCAAGGGAGTCCTTCTCCAATCTCTATGACTCGAGCCCGTGGGGCTTCGTCCTTGCCATGGGGGCTGCACTGTGCATCACAGGATGTTCAGCAGCATCTCTCTTCTCTGCGTACTGGATACCAATAGCACTGCCTACTTGTGACGACCAAAACTGTGTCCAGTGTTAGATGTCCCTTGGGGGACAAAATCTTACACACACCTTCCCCCACCGAGAACCACTGACCTGAACCCAGGACCAGCGACTTCCACACCTGCTGAAGCACCTTCAGGGTGACTTCCACGCCTCCTCCAGCATCATAAGACACAAAAAAGAGGGGCGGGAGTGGGAGCCCCTCCATCTGCGGGCGCAGGGGCGGTGTTTGTTGGAGAAGGGGCACCTCAAATGAAGAGGTGGGAAACTGGGGAGAGAGAGAAGCCAACGAGAAGAGACGCACTCGTTTGGAGAGCTTAGGATAGAGCCATGGCCGCAGTGGGACACGGGTGGCACAGGTGACGCCCCCTCGGAGCACTTCCCGCATCGCCTTGTAATCGTCCCTCCTCGTCTCCTTCTGCCTCTTCACTTATGAGCTCTGGGGCAGCTCTGGGTCTGGGGCACGGCGGTCCCCACAGTGCTGGGCAAGAACTTGGCCCTTTGCTGGCGTGTAATAAATATTTGATGAATCAATAAGAGGATCAATGGGCGGATCCTTATTTCCCCATTAAAGGAACCATCTGATACTAAAAATACGTGGCTTAGACAGCCCCCCGCAGAAGCGGTTCAACTCCGCAGCATTGCTACGCGCCAGGCACGGATCCAAGGGCTTTGTGTAAATTAGCTCGTTTCATTCTCGCAACAGTCCTGTGAGGGGGGCGCCACTCCACCTCCATCTCCAGGGAGGAGAGCGAGGCACAAAAGGTCAAGCACCTTGCTCAGGGCCACACAGCAGTAAGGGGTAGAGCCAGGACAGAAGCCCAGATTAACCATTTTACTCTTGGGTCGCGCTGCTTTTCCAATATTGCCACTGCAGCGCGGCCCTGTCCTTCAGAGAACACTGCAGTCCGCCACGTTGTCCGCCCTTCCTCCTTTCCTTAGGGAGCTGCGCTTCCTCCGGGAAGAGCTCGGCCCCATGCTATTGGTCATGTGACCCTCTTCGCAGCCCTAGGAGTGGGCGGTCACTCTGGCCTGTGAGATTGTCCTGCCCACCGAAATTGTCCTACTGTGCGGTAGGAGGAGCTGCGGGGGACCATCTTGTAACCACATGGAGAAAATCCGTCTGAGACCAAAGTTAAGCAGAGGCAGATAGAACTGAGAGGTGGGACTGAGATGTCCTCCTGATGACATCATCTGAAACCCTGGATCCAGCCGGTCCTGAAGCCTCTTCCTTCCTGCCTGCCTTTCTTTCTTTTTGCTTAAGCCAGTCTGAGCTCAATTTTTGACACTAGCACCTGAAAGAGTTCAGACCATATTGACAAGTATCTAGATAGTATTGGTTCTATGAAGGCTGAGTATCTAGGGACCTGAAGGATCTTGATTTTATTTAATTCCTATTAAATGAGTGTGATGCTCTTTAACCCAGCATTTGCGTTTCCTCAGCAAGAAAGTGAAGAGTGGAACCAAATGCAGACCTTAGCTCAAAATGGAATCTCGAGATGTATTTTGGCTTCTGGGGGGAGAAAGGCCTTATTGACTCGAGCATGGAGGATGGGTTTGGGGGCACCTTCATCTCAAACATCAGTGCCCCAGCCTTGCTCTGAGCCCCACAGCGGCCTTGTCCACGCTACTGATTAAGCACAGAACGTGTGGTTCATTTCATTTCCTCTGCTTCACAGAAAGCATCTCTATTGTCAGATTTGTGACGTTCTCGATGACTTTTGTATTTTGAACTCCTTCGCAAGACCTGACTCAAGGCTAATAACATACATGCTCAAGAAGCAGTATTTACCGATCAAAGAGAATAGGGACAGGAGTCAGATATGTGTGACTGCTCTTTGATTTCAACTCTGTGTTATTAACCACCACCATTCATGGAGAACCTTCCCAGTACAAGACATTGTTCTTCATTTCACACATTTTTAAGCTGCAGAATAATAGTCTTGTGTTTATGATGAAAATTTGCCGAATAGGGAACAATTCAACTCACACAAGGGAAACTCAAAAAGTGCTTTGGACAAAAGCATAGAGATAATGGAAGAAAAAAACTTCTCATTGTAATCTAAATAATATTAGCCATTTTTAATCAGCCCCGTTGTGTGCCAGAAATGCAGCGTGACTCAGAAGAGTGAATGTGTTAGGCTCTCAGAAGCAGTTCTTTTTACCTTTGGTTTCTATTTAAACGCTCAAGCATGGTCTCAGAGACACCATCAGTGTTTTAGCTTTTCTGTTTGCATTAAAGAGGGGACATTTTTGTTGTGACACAGCTGTCACTTCTGATTCAGGGAACAACAGGAACGGATCAGCTAAAACAAAAGCTTTGGTTAATGAAAGACTTCATGGGATGCGGGGGGACAAACCTCCTGAGCACAACACGTTTCTGTATGTTTACCGTAAAAGCAATCCGACTCCACCCTGGAGCACAGACATATACAGACTGTTCATTGTATATATTGGCACTGGTTTTTCAAAAAGAAGCTTTTGTAAACACATCCTACTAAAATGTAATTGCCGTTTTTATCATTTACTCAAATAACATACGAAAGGCCGGTACACATGCATCAAGGAAGTAGTCATTTTATTATGGCCGAGTGACAGGGTGACATGCGGTGCGGTGTGCCCTGCCCTCCCTGTCTACGGCCAGTGAGAGCACATCGCCCATGCGTGTTATCTGTACACGGCTGAAAGGGGCCTTTAAAGACTATCCGGAAACACCAACTCGGTAAATATCGCTGTTCGTAAGTCTGCATGCACGCATTTTTCAATTGCCTGGGTTACATTTGCTTAAGAAAAACCCAGCTGAGTATCTTTAGGCCCAAGAGGTGAGTTTCAACTCCGAATATGGAGTGAAACGGGAAACTTTCCCCAGGACTGAAACTTACACCCAGCGCGACTCTGAGAGATGGTACGAAGCCCTAAGAGTCACAGACATTAGACTGCGATTCAGCAGATTTTCATGGAGCAATTCCCATGGGCTAGGGACTGGGCCTGGCCCAGCATCCATCCCTAAATCCAACTAAATTCTACAAGGCTGGTTGTGTTTTATTTCCTTTTGCCATGAGGAGACAGTCGGGAAGCTGGCCTTCCGGCCTTGGAACTTTTCTGGCCACCAGCACTGTGACCGGCACCTGGGGAAGCTCGTGACAATGCAGTTCCGGTTCAGTAGACTGGGGTGGTGGGAGGATGAGTAAAAATAATGCCCTCTGTCCAGCTATTAAAGCGTTTGTCTCAGCCGTCCCTTCTTCAGCCTTCCCCCTGGAACCTGAGCCCCGCATGCCTAGGAAGTCCTGTGGCCAAAATTTCTCCGAAGATACCACACCAGGGATGCTTGCCATTTTCCTCTGCCAGGCCAGGCTCTGGAGCGCTCTGTTTCAGAAGGGCCACAGCCCAAAGAGGTCTAGGTGAAGCTGAAAAATGACATGTGGCCAATTCCCAAAGAAAAAATAGAATTTTCCATCTGGCAAAGACACCAGCAAGATGAGCTCACCTTTCATCCTTTAAAAAAAGAAATGTCATTTCGAAACTCTTCTTCACGTCGGATCTTACCGGGACTCTCCCACGGTACCACGTGCTTGCAGTAGAGCTGTGGTCACTGAAGGGGACAGAGCCCAGGCAGGTAGAGCCCCCTCTCTCCCACCCCTCAAGGGCCTTTCCACGGAAGTCCGCAGGACCACAGAGGGAGGGTAGAAATGCTTGGATTTAGTACAATGCACCACTTTTTTTTTCTTTTTTTTCCCCACCGAGGTGAACATAAAATTAACCATTTTATAAAGAACAATCCAGTGGCATTTAGTATATTCACAATGTTGTGCAACCACCACCTCTATCTCGCTGCAAAACATTTTCACCCAAAACGAAGCCCTGAACCCATTAAGAGGTCGGACCCCACACTCCCCTCCCCCCAGCCCCTGGAAACCACCAACTCGCTTTCGGTCAGTTTGGACTGACTTATTCTAGACGTTTCACATACATGCAATCGGACAATATGTGGCCTTTTATATCTGTCTTCTTTCACTTAGCATAATGTGTTCTAGGTTCACCCACACTGTGGCACGTATTAGACTGTTATTCCTTCTTGTGGCTGAATAACAATCTGTTGTGTGGATGTAGCACATGGGTTTATTCCTGTGTCCACTGATGGACATTTGGGCTATTGTGAATTACCGCTTCTAGGAACGTTCGTGAATAAGTACCTGATTCCTTATTTCCAACTCTTTTGGGTATATACCTCAAAGCTCCAATTTTAAAGATGAAGAACCAGGCCACAAAGGGTTAAGTGGCTTGGCCAGGCTCACTCAGCAAGCTCACAGCTGAGCTGGACTAGAGACTAGGTCACCAGGTGCCTGGCCTGGCTCCCACTAGACAGACACCCCATAAGAGCCGGCCCCAGCCCTCCACTCAGCCGTGCTGGTTTCCTGGCTGGGAAAGCCCTCTCTGGTTTCCCTCCCTCTCCAGATCCTCCCCGCTGAGATCTCAGCTCCCCATCCGCCTTCCCCCCAAGGCCTTCCCTGTCCCCCAGCAGGCCTTCGGTTCTCCTTCCTCCAATTTCCAGTCATCGTAATCTAATCCCAATCCCATATGGCACACAATGCGGTCTCACATGGCGAGTGTTTTTCATGGGTGTCTCACATTGACTATAAGATCTTTGAGGACAGGAGCTTAGCGAGTCTTTGTGACGGATTAAATATGGGGGTAGAAGCCTGTAGAGCCAGCTGGGTGACTTCGTCTGGTCTGCTGGTATCCACTCTGGCCGACATGGCCAGTAATGTCATGGCTGCAACACAGGTGACACACTGTGCACCTTGTCACTCAACAACACTGAGGGATGGGCCTTTCTGGTTTCTATCACTTTCTAACTGGTGCACGATATCACCTGCTGGTGATGTTCATGGCAGGGAAGTCACCATGAATATGCAGAGACATAACAAGCCTTGTCAATACCATCTTGCCCCATTCAGAGCCATCGAGTATGTGGACAGAATCTTGGCCCGAGAGTGTGGCCCAGAGGGCAAGGAGCACCCCGCTCCCCACCTTAGAGTAGATGATGACCAGTGAGGGCAACATTGAATAGATCGAAGACCTCATCTGTCAGGGGGCCTCGCTCAATTACCCAAACTCAGTTTACCTGGTTGTGGCATCCAATCTTTCACAGAAATTGCTATTAAGGCAGTGCTTTAGGGTCTTTAGGAAGATGCCATTAAAATGCATATATTCTTAAAAAAATCTCTTCCAGAGCATTCCATTTCCCAATTAGAGACATCAAAGGAGTGGCTAATCCAAGAAAGGCCAAAAGAGTCAGATTTTTGAAACATGGAAGAGTTAGAACACTCGACTCACACTCTTTTTTCATCTACTTTCTCACATTTATAGATTTAGAAAAAACAGTCTTTTGGCCTGAAAACTTTTGGAAAAAATAATGTTCTACTGTCTTCTATATCAAATAAAGACAACATCTACGTTGGTCACACAAAGCCAATCTCTTCATCCCCAGTATAGAGAAAGAGAAGGTTTCATTCTTTTGA
Organism: Indri indri; assembly: GCA_004363605.1. Taxonomy (NCBI): domain Eukaryota; kingdom Metazoa; phylum Chordata; class Mammalia; order Primates; family Indriidae; genus Indri; species Indri indri. Next base: position 233,729 of record RJWJ010000364.1, on the reverse strand, counting down.
CCTCAAAAATAGGTGACTTTGTTCAACATATACATGCTAAAACATTAACAAAGTTAAAACGTGCTCCCAAGAGGAAATGGAAGGATACAGAGCAGGAAGCACGTGTGTGCCTTGATGGCGGGTGCTGATATATTCAGGGAGCTTAACCCTCATTATGGATTTAATATCCACAAGGGCCCAGCAAGGCAGGCACTATAATCTCCCTTTAATGGTGAAAAAACTAAGAAACTAAGGCTTGGGGAGAACAAGTCATGACACCAACTTCCCAAGCTAGGAATGATGGGATCAGGCTGGAAACACCAAAGCTCTGCTTTCCCAGCACACTTCGAAGGAATTAATAGAAGTCAACAGCTTTACAGAAGAATTGCACAGCCGCCCCAGATCTGCTGTGGGGCTGCATGTGGCTGTCTTGCTGCCTCCCCTGTGTTTGTCCCCTCCATGTGCCTCCTGTCAATCAGGCCCTGGAGAAGCAAAAGGCGCCACAACATCTTCACGTGCTGAGCAAGCCGTGCCGTTGAAGCGGCCAGGTGTGCACAGGTGTTGTGTACACAAGACTCCAAGCAGGGGACACCTGTGTGTATCCAGTTTCCTACCAGCGCCAGCTCATCCACCAGGCATGAGAGGGAGGAAAACTACTAAGCCACTCATTGGATAAATAGTCATTGTTTGTCTAAATGCTAAAAAAAGCCACCCGTCTGCAGGCAGGAAAAGAGATACGGAAAGGTGGGGAGAGCAGGGCCAAGCAGCAGACAGCTCTGGGGTGGAACCTCGTTCTCTGCTGCGGGGACAAGTCACTGCCTCTGAGTCTTGGTTTTCCCATCTATGGATGGGGGTAACGTCAAACCATGCTATTATAGAATGTTTTCCCACAATAGCCAAAAGGTGGAAACAACCCGAGTATTATAAATGGATAAACAAAATGCAATCTATGCACAGAATGCAGTATTATTCCGCCTTAAAAGGAAGGAAATTTTGACACCTGCTACAAGAAGGCTGAAGCCTGAGAACCTTGTGGCAAGTGAAACAAGCCAGTCACAAGGGGACAAAGACTGTGTGACTCCACATGCAGGAGCCACCTAGAGTAGGAAAATTCACAGAGACAGAAAGAAGAACGGTGGGTGCCGGGGCTGGGGGAGGGGAACGGGGAGTTTGTGTTTAACGGGGACAGAGTTTCGGTTTTGCAGCACAGACAGTTCTGGAGGTGGGTGGTGGCGATGGTGGCACAGCAATGCAAGGGTATTTGACACCACAGAACTGTACACTTAAAAATGAGAAGATAGGAAGTTTTATGTTATGTCTATTTTACCCACAATTAAAATTAATAATGCAAAAAAAAAAAAACAGGAATGTGTTTGCCCTAATTCTATTTTTGTTGCTGAAGAGAAAGAAAAACCACCCTGGACCCAACTTCCCCAAGTCTGTTGTTCTCAATCATTAGAATTCACCAGGTGGGTGGGGGAGTCAGGATCAAAACTATCACAGCCCAAGGTCCACCCGGACGAATCAAATCAGCGTCCCTGGGGTGGGCCTGAGCGCAGGCATTTCCTAGAGGTTCTGCGGTGCCGGGCAGGGCGTCTCGCAGCTAGATGGGTGCTGGGCTCAAATCAGCAACTCACGTTCATCAGGCCCAACCCTTCTTTATCTGCTGTAAAATAGCAGGCCACACTGGGGGTGCCCAGGCCGCCCTGTGCATTGAGCTAACTTTATTTACTTCAACTCAAGAAACACTTCTTGCCTGCAAACAGGACTGGCGTCACAGGTGTGTGACCTGTGCAGTGGCACAGGGTCGCCCTCAGGAGGCCCCGCTCTTGGTTTAATGCTTGGCAGTCACCATCTTGAAATTCTTAACAATCTCTGAACAAGGGGCCCTGCATTTGCTTTGCACTGGGCCCTGCAAATCGTGTATCTAGTTTGACCTACAAAAGCCAGATCCTATTCTAAACCTGGAGAAGACAGCATGGACTTGAGGAGGCCACAGACTGCAGAATGGCCAGAGCAAGACAAGGCCAGCCCTGCCAAGACCTCCTGGTCCACCACCCCCAGGGAGCCAGACAGGAGCTGCCTACCAAGGAGGGGAGAGGAGAAGCCCTGGCCGTGGATGGGCATAAACAACTCATGACTAATAATTGAAAGTTACATATGCAAGGCACGATGACGCAAAACACGGGTGTACATTGGGCTTTACAATCAGGCAAAACTGTGCACACAGCAGGCATCTAAGAAGCTGAATTCTGAGCTCTGGGATTGGTCCTGTGCTGACTCTACTTACCAGCATCCATGGACCACCTACCAGTGTAAACCAGTGTGTACTGAAGTTCCCGCAGCCCCCAGTGTAAATAACATGGGGCAGGAACCAAGGATGAGCAACGTCTACCATGTCCTGAAGGCAACACGAGTTGTTGCAAGTACTTCCCATCATGGCTCCATGAGTTGGCTATTAATTGACCCATTTTACAGATGAGGACAAGGGAAGATCAGAGAAGCTAAGGAACCTTCCTGATGTGAGCTAAAATAAAATCTTAAGCGCCCCCAGCTGACTGAATGGACTTCCTCTTGGGCAAGGGGACCCCCAGAAAAAACTTAAAGCTGAGTTGTCAGCCAAGAGGAGAAGGGAGGTCACGCCTAGCTGTGCCCCCTCCCTTTGGGAGTCACTCTCTGTAACAATAGGATACTAAATCATTACAGACCTAAGGCCACGCAAGACAAAGCTTAAACACCTGCAGGCCATCAATTTACTTAACAGATCTCTTGAGTTTCTGATTAACTGACATCTCTTAAGTTAAAACATTCCAAGCCTTTAGACAAACCTTCATTTCTTTAACCCATTACAGGTGAAAGAATCTTTAAACCTCCCTATTACCTGTACAACCCTCCCCTCCTCCGAGATGTGCCCTTTCAGGACAAACCAATGTACGCCTTCCAGGTATTGACCTACGGTCTTACCTATAATTCCTGTCTCCATGGATATATAAAACCAAACTGTAACCCGGCTACTGAGGGTACATATTCTCAGAACCTCTTGGAAACATGTGCTCTGGGCTGTGGGTCACACACACTCGGCTCAGAATAAACCTCTTTATTTTACAGAGTTTGGTCATTTTTCCATTAACACCAAGGTTATGGAGCCAGCCAAAGAGGTGATCAAATGTTGGGTGTCAGGCTTTGAGGTCTGTAATTTTGTCATTCGCTGTAAAATATTCTTGGGCTGAGCCATAAGCAGTTGCCACGTGGCTGAATACTGTGGATTTCATAAGGCGGCGTGTGATGCGGCTCAAACTGACCCCCCTCCCCCAGGAGCACTGTAGGAGGTCAGTGAAACCGCAGATAAATCTAGAACATTCCCCATTCTGTAAACCAGCATGCTGGGCAAACAGCTCGCTTAAAGAGGGAAATGAAGGCAAAAGAAGAACAAACAAGTGGGAAGCTGTGTAAGAACAATACTGCATGAACAGGTGGAACTAAAGCCTTCTTCTCGCAGCCCAAGCCAGCTTGCTTAACAAATTAGGTGGCCGGGTCGTTAGAAGCACCTTTGTAAAAAGGTGAGTAGGACGGCTGCAGCCCAGATAATGAAAGTCAGCAGGGCCGGTGCTACGGGCTGCACCACAGATAATGCTGCTTTTCCCAGAATACATTTTGAGAAGGGGTAAACTGAAATTGTATCCTCGCAGGTGATGGGCAATAAACATCTTGTTTTGGAGCTTCTATATTAAGCTTCTGCACCTGGTAGCTGGGAGGCGATGGCGTTAGCACCAAGCCTGCAGATTGCTTTGTATCCCAGCCGCCCCTGTTTTTCCCCAATAAAACACCACTCTCAGCTTTGCCACCAACCTCTTCCTCTTTCTTGGTGGAAATCTACTGTCTTCTTAAAGTGGTGCATGGAAAATTACGTGGTCAGCACCACGCTCGGGGCTAGAGAAGCACACATCCCACGGTGATTTCAAATGATCCAACCTTTCATCATTTAAAAAAAAAAACCTGTGGGCGAGGAGAGAGGAAGAATCGCGAGGCCCCTAAGCAGATGACTCATTTCAGACAGAAATGACAAAGCCATTTCTGAACAGATGGGTTGACAGGACACTCACCAAATGCGGCTTTTAATTTTTCTTGCACCCATTCATTCATTCATTCAACAAATATTCCCGCGTGTACAGAGCACCGGGCACTAGGGAAGTAGCAGCAACACATGAAACAAAACCAAAAAATCCCTTTTCCCCTGGAGCTTCCACTGTGTGGGGAGTGGGGGAGACAGAGAGGAAATTGATAAGAAAAGTGTAAGAGTTTCGGGTAAAGAAAGCTGGGAGCAGTGGGGGCGGGGCTGTCGGGGGAAGGGTGGTCTTAGAGCCGAGGAGAAGGACGGTGCAGAGGGAGCCCTGTGGCGACCTGGGGAAGGGGTCCTTCCAGGCAGAGGGTGTGGCAAGCGGGGCAGCTTGAGGCTGGTGGGAGGTGAGGTGGGCCCGCCAGGGCCAGGTGGCACTGCCCCAGGTGTGCCGTGGCTTTGACTCTGAGCGGGATGGCAGCCCCTGCTCGGTGCAGTGGAAACACATGACGGGGCTTTCTGCCAGGCGCACCCTGAGGCAGCGGGGAGCAGGGAGGAGAATGTGGCTGTAATCTGGGTGCAGGATGACAGAGCAGGACACCGTGGGATGTGCCGCAGAGGCCAGGTCCTCGCCTTGTGCTGACGGGGATGTTATTGACAGAGAGGCTCTATGATCCCTCCAGACTGTGCAGACCCCAACATCGGCCCACGGATGGACGTTCCCTACCCCAGGAGTCTCCCCAGAAAGTCTTGCTGGGACAGCCTGTGGGTGGCAGAGGTCCCCATCTGTCCTCAGCTGGTGCAGACAGGCACCTGGAGCTGTGGCAATGTCACTCCGCAGTCCCCGCATTAGGTCGTTATCTCTGTCTACCAACAGGAAGGGACACTCAGGGCGGAGGATCCAAAAAGCTGACACAGGAGCCGTGGACTGGCGTCTGCCCCTTCGTGGTAGCCTGTCCCGCGCACACGCGCCGGTCCTGTCTGCCGGCCAAGCGCCCTGGCCTCCAGGTCGGAGAACAACGTGCGTAACCTGACTCTTGTTTGCTCCCGAGACCGTCTGTTTTTCAGATCAGGATCAGGAAGGAGTAAACAATAAGTCCCAGGTCTTGGGGGGATTATTCGCAGTGCTCATCGGAATGAAAATGGAAGTTAAAACAGTTCAACATGGAGAAAAGCTTTCCTCCCTCACCCCCGAACTGCAAGGCATGGAAGTACTGATGTCGTCTAAATAGGCACCGCATTGGGCATCTGAGATGAAGCAGAATTGACGTCCAAACCCCTAATGCAAACCATCCGCAGCAAACACCCCAACAGGCACTATCCGAACTCACCTCGGCGATGATTAACCTGGGTTTGTGCCTATGCTCTGAGCCGTTTTCCACTGGACAGAACACAGTTCTATGGTACGTTCTTCTGCACCGAAGTTAGTTCATGCGTGACTCACATTAAAATGAGTATGAGAAGGTTTCTTGGTAAAACCCCTGGGAGGCTTTGAGTGGGGAGTGTTCAACAGTAGTTGCCCCAAGCAAGGAAGCTGGAGTGGGTTGAATGGTGGCCCCTCAAAAGATATGTCCACATCCCACCCTCAGACTCTGTCATTGTGACCTTATTGGGAAAAAGAGCCTTTACAGATGCACTTAAAGTTCGAGATCTCAAAACGAGGTCATCCTGGATTACGCAAATGGGCCTGGATTCAATGACGAGTGTCCTTATGAGAGAAGAGAAGACACAGGCACAGAGGGGAAGGCCACATGAAGGCAGGGAACGGGGTGATGCAGCCACAAGCCCAGGACTGCCTGGAGCCGCTGACGCTGGGAGAGGCGAGGAGGGATCGCTCCCCACAGCCTGCGGGGTGAGCACGGCCCTGCCGATACCGGGGTCTCGCACCTGCAGCCTGCAGAACTGTGAGACAATACATTTCTGTCGTTTGTAGCACCTTGTCACAGCAGCCCTGGGCAGTAAAGACGGACTCCCCAAGGGAACACAGCCCTTCTGAGAGCTCAATTCCAGACTGCGAGACCCTGAGCACACCGTGCCCGGCTTCTACCGCAGAACTGTGAGATGAGAAGTGGATGCTGTTCTAAGCCACTAATGTTGTGGTCCATTTGTTACGTCAGCAACAGGGTACTAGGACAGTAGGGATGTCACATGAGTGACCCATAGGGCACGTGGCCCACCCAGACAGTCATGGAAGGCCTTAAGCAGTGGCTCGAGGCTGAGAGTGAGTCAGTGGATCATGGAAAAAGACCCAGTGGGGCGTAGAGAGGGCTCAGAGACTGTGGCCTGGGGCACAGGACGAGTGGCCTTAGTTCTCACTTACAGCCACAGCTCTAGGGAGGGGACGCCATCTGGGATCCTAAAGCGCAGAGAACAGAAAACCCAAAGTGTGGCGGGAGATGGTGGCCTCCATGGAAGCTAGAGGCAGCTGTTCCCTAGGATGATGACGGTAGCAGCCTGGAGTCCCCGCGACCGACATCTCCTAAGTCACCCAACAGTTCTAGGGGAACAAAGTCAACCATGGGTGAACAGCGCTTTCCTGCGGGGTCCTGCCTTGCTGGACAATTTCCTGGAGTGCACAAGGCCTGATACTGGCCTCTGAATTTCTCAACGACGACAGCAGCAACTCCCTCAAGAAAACCATGTTACCCTAGTTTCTTCCCAAGGGAAATTCCAGTCTGTCTAAAACATGCTAGTCAGACTCTAGTGGCATTAAACAAACAGGCAGCTCTCAAAATACCCTGGGTGGCCAGCTGGAGTTGCATGTGTGTTACGCACCAATATTCATGGATGACCCACAGCACGCGTGTGATGCATAGACGGGCCCGGAGAGGCTGTGCCCGGAGCCTAGGTCCACCAACCACGGAGGGACACTGCCTGTCGCTCGGTCAGTGAGGGCAGCCCCACTCGGAGAAGGAAAAACACCAACAGATTCTGCACATGGAGACAAAGACAAAGTCTCCTTTCTCAGCTAAAAAGCGGATTGTCTAAGGAAAACACCAACTGAAAGCAAAAAGATAAACTGTGAGGATGTCCGTGTTTAACAGGAATCATGAATCTTTCTCCGTCAGTCTGAAGCGTACCCAGGCAGGTCATGTAAATATTCCAAATATGTTTTTCTAACGGCTACCCATGTTCAGATAAGATCTTTTTATGAAACTCAACAGACCAGTTCATAAATGGCAAATTCTTCATTGCACCTTTCCAGCCACACAGAACAAGACTTCTTTGGTGAAAGTTAAATTCGATTGTTATCGATGTTATTCTGTCCCAAAGAGCAGGTCAGGCCTAAGCTGACGTGTCCTGCTGTTGAGACAATACGGAACTTTCCCATCCTCTCGGGCCTCCCTCCACGCACTTTATTTCAAGCTCTCCATCACACTCGGGAGTTGCGTCAGAGTTCGCTCAAAACACAACACCCGAAACTCCAAGGCTTCGCACATATCCACCTACTATGTACAACGAGGAGTGACGTTTTTAGTAAGGAACAGCAACAGATCTCGCCAGCCAAAGACAGTGAACTTGTGTGTGATTAACAGGAGGCTCGTCTAACACAGGCCTACTTTTATAGTTATATTCTGTTTGTCTAGAGGAAAATCACAATAACTCACACAGTGGTGTGTGACTGGCCTAGTTCTCTGGCCCCTCCGACTGGGGACCCTCCGCTGGAGTTATTCCAGGCAGGGGTCCCAGCCCACCCCGCACCCATTTCTCCCCACACCTGCCGCTGACCAATGTACCTGGCACATGTGAGAAGCGTATGGGGCCCTGAAAATCCCCTTGATCATTTTGGTGTTTCTTGGGGACTTTAGTTATATTTTCTCCCTTTTCTCCACCTTTATTAATTGCCTACAAACAACTACAAATTTAGCAACTTAAAACATTTATTATCTTACAGTTCTGCAGGGAAGAAGCTTGAAAATCAGTCTCACTGGGCTAAAATCAAGGTGCTGGCAGGGCTGGTTCCTTCCGTAAGGGGGAGTCATCTCTGCCTTCCCAGCTTCCAGGGGCCGCCGTGTTGCTTGGCTCGTGGCCCCTTCCTCCATCTGCAAAGGTGGCAGCAAAGCCCGAGGCTCCTCCAACCGCTCTCTCTGCTTCCGTCGTTGCGTCACCTTTTCTGACTCGAACTCTCCTGATTCCTTCTCATGGAATTCCTTGTGGTTACACTGGGCCCACCAGATAATCTAGGAGCATCTCCCCGTATCAAGGTCCTTAACATAATCACACCTGCAAAGTCCCTTCCGCAGTGTCAGGTGGCACATTTGCAGCATGTGGGGCCGGGACATGGACATTTTGGGGGCCATTACTCTACTTCCCTCCCGCAACTGCGTTTTGGCCAGCATGAAGCCACAGTGTCTCACAGGAGGAGTCTCCGTCCCCACTGCCAGCTGGAAGCCCAGCCAGGACACACACGTCAAGGGAGAGGAAGCAGCTGTGGTCCTCTGGCCTGGCATCCTCTAGTGATGGCATTTACGACCCAACTCTCCAGAGAATCCCCCTTCCCTGCAAGTGCCTTTGTCCTGCCCGGCTCTGTGCCCAGATCTGGCATTCGGAAAATATGGTAGCTAGGAGCCAAACAAGAATCTGCCCACCCTGTGCTGTGGGCATCATCCCAGTACACGAACACCCACTGAGAAGCTCTTGGGTGTCTGCAGATACCACTGGCCCAGCTGCAGTAACAACCATAGCTACGCGGGCCTGTACGCAACCACTGCATGTCTGGCAGCGCCCAGCTTAGTAGCCCAAATCCATCCCTCTCTGCCCCGGCTCCCCCGGTCCAAGCCACCATGCTCTCTCCCGGGGACGACTGCAGCAGCCGCCTGAGCAATCTTCCTGCTTTCCTCCCGAAGTGGGCTTCTCAAGAGCCACGTCCAGTCACGTCCTTCCTGGCCCAGAGCCCTCCAGTGGCTTCCCATCCCACACAGAGGTACGTTCAAAAGGCCCAAGTGTCCTCAAAGCCCTCTCCAGCCCCACCTCACTCCCTGCCCCTCATTCATCCTTTCCACGCTGACGTCCTCTCTGTTGTTCCTCACGTGGCTCCTTCCTGCTCCGAGCCCTGGGCCCCGCGGTTCCCTCTGCGCTGCGTCCACCCCCACGACCTGCTCTCTGGCTGTGGCCAGCGTGTTGACTTTCATCACCAGCCATCCCATCCTCCTCCAAGGCAACTTCCTACCGCAGAGGCTGGGTGTCATCTCCCCAATTTTCATATGTTGACATCCAACCCCAAGTACCTTAGAATGCAACCGTATTTGGACATGGCATCACAGCAGATGTAATCAGTTGAGATGAGGTTACCGGGGTTGACTCTAGTCCAACATGCCTGGTGTCCTTATAAAAAGGGGAAGTTTGGACACAGACACGCACACGGGAAGAATGCCACGTGAAGGTGAGGGCAGGAATCTGAGCGATGCCTCTGTGAGCCAAGGAACACCAGAGACAGCCAGCAACGCAGCGGAAGCTGGAGGACAGGCCTGGGACACATTCTCCTTCGCAGCCTCAGAGGGAACCAACCCTGCTGAAGCCTTGATCTTGGACTTCGGGACTCCAGAAGTGTGTGTTTAAGCCACCCAGTGTGTGGCACTTCTGTGGCAGCCCTAAGAAACTGACACACTGGGAAAGCTATGGTCCTGTTTCCCCGTCTCCTTGCAGCTAGCACTGGGAGATCGGCCCCGCCGACTCAACACCCTGCGCGAGGTTTGGAGGGGGGAGGTGAGCGGAGGTAGGCGGCTGTCTTGCTGCTACCTGGGCCTTGCTCCTGGGCAGCCCAGCCACGGCAGCTCCGGGGTCCCTGTGGCAGTGTCCAGAGGCAGTGCTGGTGGCAGCACAGGCCGCTTCCAGGCCCCTGGATCCAGCCTGTGACATGTGGCTGTGGCTGCCACCCAAGCTGCGATTCCCGAACATTTCTGACAGTGGCGTGGGCGCAGCTCCTGGCAAGCCACCATGGTGTGGTTTTGTCACTGGGACAGACCTGACAAAGTGGATTAAAAAAAAAACTTTAATGGTTTTTTTTTTCCTCCTCTTCCTTCTTTCTTTCAACAATTTTACTTTAGTATTCGTCATCTAGAAGCACAGCTGCTCAAGGACACCAGGTGGCCCAAATCCTGCAAATAGCCACGTGACCCGCTGCCGGTTGCCAGAGGTCCAAACCCACGCAAAGCCGGTGCAGACCAGCATAGGCGACCTCCAGTTTCCTTTAACTCATTCATATATCATTATAATGTCAAAACTCGCTTCCCTGCATGAGAAACACCACCATTGTGCATACCTGCGGTGCATGAAGAAGTGTGTGCAGAAACGCCGCCCTGTGCATGCCGACGCAACGCCTCTGTGCCGCACTAACTCTTTAAAACACCAACATCTCCCTTTGCTTGGGCAGAAGGGGCTTAAAGCACAGGCTCTCCCTTCTCCACTCTCTGGCTAAAGGATTGCAAACTGGAATGCCTTCCCAGTTGGATGTTCTTTCTTTGCAGCTGATAGAAAGTAGGGAAAGAGCAGAGTTTTCCGGTAATCGTTTGGGAGCCATTCTGGAGGCCCCAGCCCTTTGAAGGATGCTGAAAGCCCTGCACGAAATCCTGTTGTGCTCAGTGCAGCCAGGGGGCTGCCCTTTCTGCCGCTGGACACTGGCTGGTGGCTCATGTTTAGACTCAGACACGACTTTCCTGGAAGAACACGCCGCCCTCGCCCTGGCTGCACTGTTTTTGTTGCGCTCGCAGATTTAAGGGATCTGCGCCTGCTTCCCTGTGTGCCCACTGCCTGAACTGGGACCTCCGTGGGAACATAGATCTGGTCGCCCCATGCCCTTCCCACACATTCTCATGCCTTGAGCAGGGCTTGGTGCACAGTGGGCGCTTTTTGGACATTTGCAGAAGAAAAAGAGAAAAAGAATTTCTAAGCTCAGCTTCTCCTTTAAGAAGCTTCCAAAGGCACTTTTCAAACACTTAAAATACGTGAAATAAGGGCTGCCTGGGTTAAACGTTGGAAGAATTATCATGAAGACGAATCTGCAGTTGCTGACCTTCCTCCTCTGCTCTGCAATATTACGCTTTGCAGTTTCAAATAAGACATCTGCAGTTCCGGAACAGTGAGATAGATTACTTAAAAAAAGAAAGTCACTGGTGTAAGGAGATTCTGTAAGGCAGGATCCACAGGACGAGGTAGAAACTGGACGTCTGTGCCTGTCACCAGGCTTGTGGCCGTGGTCACTGCGGACCACCCGACAGCCCCTCACGCGGTCGTGCTCCTCCTCACGGCAGCCCTCTGCATCCGGGAAAGCGGGGGCTTCACTTGGAATATTATGTTTTTATTAAAAACATGACTTTGGCCTTCTAAGGGATGCTCTGGGCTGCCCAAACCAGGGTTGGCAAACGACGGCCCACCTGTTCTTGCCGAATGAGGTTTTGTTGGGATTCAGCCAGGTCCGTTTGTTTGCATGTTGTCTACAGCTGCTTTCCAGGTTTGAGTCTTCTATGGGCCACAAATTCTAAAATATTACCCCCACCCGGCCCCTCAGGAAAATGTCAGCTCCTGCTCTAAACAAACCCGCCCACCCAGTGGCCTCTGGCCCTGCCCACAGCCTTGCTGTGGCCTTTGTGCATGGGTTAGGGACACCCCGAGCCCCCTGGACGCCCCTGACCACTCCTTCCTGGGGGTGGGAGCCCAGGATTCCCAGCCTGTGTAGCCAGCTCTGCCAGTGAAACAATACCCAAGCGCAAGCCTGTACTGGCTCCAGGCTGAGGCAGCAAAACGCTCCCTGGGCAATTCTCCCATCTTGCTCTTCTCCCCGTGGACTGGAGCCAGGGCCCCTGCATGGTAGAGGGCGGGATCCCCACCCTGCTGACCCAGGATGGGAGTGCAGTGAGCAAGAAGTCAGCTTCTGCATATCATGCCACGGGACTTTAGAGCTGTTTGTTACAGCAACATAAGCCCAGCCTGTGCTGATGAGTATGGTGGTCTTCTGTGGAAATAATTTGCATTACTCAAAGGTTAAATAAAAGGATGCACTGGCCCCAACTCTCAGATGGACATTTTTGAATTTAACTAGAGAAAAAAACACAGCTAAGATCAACTGTCCTTTTCTTCAGCAAAGACGGCAATTCATTATGCCTCTGAGCACGTTAAAGAGTCCCCAAGACTCCAGCACCTACTCCCGCTACTACTGATGATGGTGACGATGACAATGGCAGCAAGAACGGGGAGAACATTGTCCATACGCAGGTGCTGTGGCGACTGCTCTCTAAGCGTTCTCCTATTTAATCCAAACAACTCCTGTAAGGCAGGGAGTGTTCTGATCCCCATTTTAAGAAGGAGGAACCTGAGGCATAGGGAGGCTAAGTGACTGGTTCAAGGTCACCCACAGCTATCGAGTGATACACCTTGGATATAAATCCTGGCTCCTTTTGTGGGATATGGAGGGAACTCAGAAAGCACAGATGTAACGGACTCTGATTGACACCATGTCCTTGGGAAGGGAACAGGTTGAGACACAGGGCAGCCATCTGGGGAATCAGGGGAGAAGGGGGGGCCACATCCAGCTATCCAGCCAAGGAGGTCTGGGGACATGCAAACCCCTACCTTTATTGCCATTAATAACCTCAAAGCCACCCCTTGAGATGATGAGGATAATAATATTTAAATGTAGATAAAAGCTTCTAGCTGATTTTATTAATCTGAAATGTAACATCTAAGTAAGAATTTGCAGCATGATTTGTAAACTTAATTGTTTCTTCCAACCAAATTATGTCCCCAAGTCTGTCCTTTAGGGAAATTACAGAACCTACACTGATGTCCAGCTCCCTGCCCACCTACAGCCCAGCCCACCTGTGGCCACACCTGATTCGCAGCCCAGGTGTGGGTGCAGGGCAGGGCTTAGGGCTTCACCCCGCACCCCTGCCCACCTCTCATAACAAGGAACTCAGTGCTCTGCCTATTTTCCAGGTAGAAATCACCTCTCAGGGATTTGACTTCATGAAAACCACCTTTCCCATGGCATGCAACCGTGTCTCATGTTTCAGTGGCTTTGGTTTGCTTTTGAAAAGTTGATGGGAAGTTTCATGACATTTATTAAATTATTAAATTTAATTATTTAAGTTAAATTATTACATCCTGCTACCTGATAGGGACCTCTATAGAAATCATCCCCCTGGGAGAAGGGACAAATGCACCTAAGACGCCTTCCCACATGGATTGCGACGGCAGTGCCCTGAGATGGCGCGACCAAGAATCCAGACAGATTCGAGACCTTACTGCGTTTTAGCCTGGCTGTGGGCACTTGCAGGACTATAACTCCTAGCATCCTAGTTTGTGTTTTGTGATTATCAAATTATCTTCCCAATCCCAGATGGATGGGGATACCCTTAAGCCTCCAGGCCCAAGGTCATGAAGCCACATGGAGGTGGTTTCAGGTACAGAGCAGAGAACGTTCAGGATGCACTGAGTTGTCTGAGATCTGTGGGCCCTGGGAAGGTCCACAGCCTCAGGGAGAAAGGCCCTCTGTCGGTGGTTCTCAATCAGGGGCTATTTTCCCCTCAGGGGGCTTTTGGCCACATCTGGAATGGGGCCAGGACTACGGTAAGGCCAGGCACAAGGAGACAGAAAGAATTCCCCACTCACAGGGCCACGAAAGTGCAGGCACCTTGCTCTCCTGCCTTCGTCCCACCCCTGGCCTGGAGACATTCTTGGTTGTCACCAACTGGGGGGAGGGGATCCTACTGGCATTTCGTGAACAATGCCCAGGGGTCCTGCAAAACGTCCTGCACTGCACAGGACAGCCCATTCAGCAAGCAATGACCCAGCCCCAGATGTCAATAGTGCCGAGCTTGAGAGTCCCTGCCCTCGTTTAGTGTATTTATTAAAGAAATGAAAGCCATGTTTGATTCTGGAATTCTAAACTCTTATGACAGCCAACCGCGAGCTTCCACCCTGCTATAATTACCTGGGCAAACTGAGTTAGCAGTCTTAGGCTCCCCATAAAACTAGCCCTCTAATTGTTGTGGTTTAGCAGCCTGAGACCGCGGGCTGAGCAGGAGAGGAGGAGGTCAGGCCCCACGGAAGCCAGACACAGCCACACCTGCGGGCAGTGAGCACCTGGCGAGTGCAGCGGGGCTCCAGTTCACAGAGAATGCCATCTCCAAGGTTGGTCACTGGCATGATGTCACTTTAGGAAGAAACTAGGTAAAGCTGAGCTGTCGACTTAAATATCCCCAACCATCTAACAAATGGGAAGCCCAGCATTATTTTATTCCAGTAAAAACCCAGTGATGGGGCCGGGCGCGGTGGCTCACGCCTGTAATCCTAGCACTCTGGGAGGCCGAGGCGGGTGGATTGTTTGAGCTCAGGAGTTCAAAAACCAGCCTGAGCAAGAGCGAGACCCCGTCTCTACTGAAAAATAGAAAGAAATTAATCGGACAACTAAAAATATATAGAAAAAATTAGCCGGGCATGGTGGCTCATGCCTGTAGTCCCAGCTACTCAGGAGGCTGAGGCAGAAGGATCGCTTGAGCCCAGGAGTTTGAGGTTGCTGTGAGCTAGGCTAACGCCACAGCACTCTAGTCCGGGCAACAGAGTAAGACTCTGTCTCAAAAAAAAAAAAAAAAAAAAACCAGTGATGTAGGGTTGACAATTATTGTCCCATTGGTTGATGAGCACACTGAGGTTTAGAGGAGTCCCATGGCCCCGGGAGGTGGCAAGGCCAAGCGACCATTCTGGGTAGCCAGGGCCCATCTCCTGGACCTGTGCCAGGGCCACTCGCCTTCTTCAGAACTCAGACAAGGACAATGGCACCTGCTGCTCGGCACTAAATGCCCATCATTCCCGGAAGCCAGGTGAAGCTCTCGGACAGACTTAACACTGAGCGCCTTAGCAGAGCAGGGAGGGCAATGGCAGACACAGCCCGCACACAGCCTTCAGCAGACAGACCATGCGTCTGGGCTTGGGGGTCCTGGTTTGGGCCTGTGATGGATGAAGGCACTGAGGGGTCTGTTTTGTTTGAACAAAAGAGGCCGTATCAGCTTCAGAGCCATTTTTCTCTTCAGTCACGCACAGCTGTGTCCTTCCGTGCCTCTCTCTTGGAGGATCATCCGAGTGGGTAATGAGATTAGAGCTTTAATCTTGGATTTTGTGTCATTTATTCTGCCAATTTCTGATTCATCCCTCTCAACGGTTTTGCGACAGTCTCCTCCTGGGTCATGTAAAGTAGGATCCAGATCAGACCCAGCCCGTTTTGAAACAGAAATGAAGAAACAGTGTTAAAATTCAAAGGCTCTGTCCGAGGAGCGTTCTTAGTGAACACGTACATGGGCTCAGGCTCCTGTGCCCGTTTCGTGGGCATGCGCACGTGCACCCAGAAATGCACGGCTGCTTTCTGGCAGGCACCGTGCCCCCTCCTGGCCTGGAGCCCCCGCCCAGCACCCCAGCCCTACGGCGTGATGCCCACACATTGGGTCCACCTCACAGAGCTGACCCTAACCACCCTCTGGAAGACCTTCCGTCAGCGCCTGGGCTTACACCTTTGCAAGTGCGTGTTTGTTGCGACTTGAACTTTCCTCTCATGGAAATCTAACATTTAGGCCTAAAGGAGATGACCACAAGGCCAAGCAGCCCCTTTTTGCCGGTGGCCAAACCTTCGTGACAAGGGCCCAGCCCACTGCCTTGCGGGAGTGACGGGCGTGCCAAAGGGCTCGTGGGCTGGATTCGGAAGCTCCCACTTCGAGGAGGAGGGCTCTGTTGAATTCTCCACGGTAATGCTGGAGCAGAAACTTGGATCGGAGGGAGTCTGCGTGGAGCGATCTCAAGCTAGAGGGACTGTTCGCTTTGCTGTGTCTGGTGGTGTCACTGGGCCTGGGTCCACCGTCACTGCCAAGTGGCCAACTTGGTAGTGCCCAGCCACCCCTTGGTATATGTCCACCCACCCCAATGTCAGGGGACAAGGTCTGCCATCAGAAGGGAGGGAGGGGGTCTGGGAAGGCAAAGCCGGAATCCCCTCCAAGAGGAGGAAACTGGCCTTCCTGAGAGGCCCACCCTTGGGGGCCTTATCAAAGTCCCACTTGACCTCTCCTCCCACTGACCCCACCCCATGAACACCCCCTTAGGGCCCAGTCACCATCTCGCCGACGTTGCCTTTATCGATGGGCAGTTCTCATCATGGCCGCTAAGAGAGTGAGCGACTTCACTTAGCACAGCCTGCCGGTAAATGCTGAGTGATTGAAGGAAGGAAGGAAGGCATGGTGATCTATTCTCACGGCTGTCTGCTAAGACAATAAAAAGTCAGTGCTTTTGTCATGGTGCGATCACCAAGCCCCCTTTCCTGCCCTCAACCCCAGGAAGCCAGATTTCAGCTGAACCCTGCCCTCACACAAAGCAAGCCCTGCAGGATTTGTCACCCTCTCAGTGTTGTCCTTGTTCACCGGGGCACTGGGGCTGATGGGAAAGGACCCCAGAGAGGAGCCAGGGGCTCAGAAGAGCCCAGACCTGGCCAGTCTCAGGCAGGGAGTGCGGCCCCCAGAGGGGCACGCGGCAGGCGCAGGTGTGCCCCAGGCCCCTGCCCTCGCGACCCTCCGCAGAGCACCCCTGTGTTCGTGGCCTTGTCTCCTGGGCTCCCCGTTCCTTCCGCTTTGTCCATTAGAGCCCTCAGCACAATAACGATCATGATTTTAAATTCCTGGTCTGATAATTCCTACACCCGTGCCATACCTGACTTGGATTCTGATGTGTGCTCTTTTTCTTCAAACTCCTTTTGTGCCTTTAGTATTCCTCCTAACTTTTTACTGAGAGCCACATATGTGGCACTGTGTCAATGGGATCCGGTGCTGGTTCCCACACAGGCTCTGCCCCCGTAAGTTGGGACTATCTGCATCGGCCTGTCTGGCTCTCTAAGTTTGGGGGCAGAAGTTTGCCCTGTGACCTCAGTTCTCTGATGGATCTAGGAAGAACTGTTGATTTTCAGTTTGTTGAGCTTTCTTCTAGCTGTGTGTTCAGGAGTGACGGCTTCCAAGGTCCTTACGAGCCAGACCAGAAGCTGAAAGTTCCCCCACTCCTCCCATCCCCAGAATCCACGCCACCTTCCGCCATCTGTCCATGGCGCTGCCTCCCAGCCTTTGAGAACCCCGTGGACTCCACCTGGGGGTCCTCCCCCTGCCCCTCACTCCATCTGCATGTTTCCAACATCTCTTAGGTCTGACTACAGGCCGTTTGCTCTGACAAAGTTCTCCCTGACGGCCCAGTTGGAACTGCCAAGGCCCTGGCTCCATCCCTCCACTGGCACATCAGATACTCAAGCCCACGCTGTTGCTCATCGAGCGCCATCTCTCTTGTGAGACTGAAAGTACCTTGAGCACAAAGAACGTGGGCCTGGTATCTTTCCACGCCCAAGAGTGGATGCTTAGCAAGTACTGGTCAGATACAGATCTATGACTGTAAATCCCTGTCATACAGGCAACCCCTCCTGCATGCATTTCCAAAACTGTGTTATCTTGACATTACTAGAGTATCTTTTGGGGAAGTGGCTGTCACTGTTTAGCAAAATATCACAAAATACAGCTGCTTAAGGTAGAGATTGAGAACCTGAGGACACGGATCAGTGTAAAAGAAGTAGCTACATTGTGGCGCTAAGAATTACCTTAAGAATTTGGGTAAGGGCAGGGAGAAGTGTTATAGAAGGGCGGGGCGGGCAGGGGGAGGGAAGCTGAAGACAGTGGGAGCCTGCAACTGAGCAAATGGCCCATGGGGGCGTTTTTAGGCACAGAAATGCTTCTTCCCAAAGTTGCTGGTGTTGCTGCAGCATAAATGCCCCCGTTCCCCAAGCCAGTGGCCAAATCTGCACACATGCACGACGCTTTGTGTGAGTGTACGTAGGAGGGAGAGACCCGGAACTCCGTGTCTCGGCAGACACAGTGAGAAACGAACAGGGATCGCAGAAGGAAGGAGTGATGGTCCCTAAGGGGAACCAACTCAGCCAAAGCAGGAATTCAGAGGACCAGAGGAGGGGCTGGGACCCACAGAACAGGTCTGAAGACCTGCAGAACGGGTTTGGAGCAGCTGGAACTGAAAAGGTCAAGTTGTCCCGTTGAGTGTGCAGATGCGGAACAAACAAATGGACAGGTGCATCCTGTGCAGCCACGCTTCAGAGAGAACCTGATGGTGCAGACTCTGTTTGTGACGCGAGGCTCCAATAGGGGCAAAAGCTGAGGCAAAACCTGTATGGGGGAAGGAAGCCCCTGTGGGATTGTTTGTTCTGTTGTGTTTTGCAAAGGAGACTCCACGGTGACTTCATCTGCCCCAAATGGGGGGAACTGGTAGGAATTTGCAGCTACAGTTTCTTGGCCAAGAGCCAGGCAGCCACGCAGGTGGAGGGAAAGATACTCTGAGCCACGGGGCCCTCCAGCCAGCCTCCTGGTGTGAGTCTGGTCAGAGGGCCCAGGGTGACTGGTTCTCCCTGAGGGGTGGAGCCTGGACTCAGGGATGACCAGGAGTGGGACCACCTGCCTGGGATGTCAGCCTGCCCTCACCTGGGTGCCAGCTGGCCCAGCCCTGGTGCCCAGGGTTGATTAACCCAGGAATAAAGAGTCTCTCTCTCTCTCTCTCTCTCTCTCTCTCTCTCTCTCTCTCTCTCCCTCTTTCTCTCATTTCTATTATTTCTGTCCTGGACCCAAGGTTCTGAGAAGCCTGCACCCTCAGATCCTATCTGTAAGTCTTCTTGTCAAACTCCCTCCAATAATCCCATTATCTAATACCCAAGATGTTCCCCAAACACATAACACAACATTAATGTGACTGCCAGGGGGCACCCCCAGGGTTTGCAAGGAAACTCTACAAAAGCTGAGCAAATCCAAACCAAAAAAAAAACCCTTCTGCACAAGGCCAAGGAGCTGGAGTAAGTTGTAATGAAACATCAGTAATATTGTTTGGGAAAACAAAGAGTCATGTAACGCATGGCTTTTCAAAGAAAGTCATTCAATGCTTTCAAATAGCTCAAACAACAGTGGTTGGCAGATGAAAAGCCGTAACTGTACCTGCAGGTGCGTATCAAGTTCAGACATCTGATTCCACATCCCAGGCCCTGGGAAGGGCGGCAGGCCCAGCGTCAGACATAGCCATTCTTGCTCAATGCCTTTCTCAAAGCCCGTGTAATTCATTGCTGGGGTTGCGTTTCATGTTTAGGTTGTCTGGCTTTCTTTGTTCTTGGGAAACAACCAACCAACACCAGCAAGCCAAGCATTCTTTAGAATCATGAAATCACAGAATGTTAACATTGGGAGGCAGTTTGGAAGTCCAGATTCCAATCTCTTGGCTTTTCAGAAAAGCTAAGTGGGGCCAGGGAGGGAAAGCAAATGATCCCTTGGGCCAGAGGAGGAAGGATCCAGAACAGGGAAGGGGCAGCCCTTGGAGAAGAACTGATTCTTACATGAAATAGCACTTCCCGATTTCACACCACCTGGACTTAATGATAATGACACCCCTATTTGATTTTTATTTTTAGTTTATAAAGAGCTCTCAATTGACCTCTCTTTTGACATCTGCAATCTGCCTCTAAATGTATGCATTAGGACCCACATTTTTCAGAGTAGGAAACCAAGACTTAGAGAGAGTCAGTGATTGGGCCAAGGTTCCAAGGACTGGGGCTTATGACTAGGCTAGTCATAGTTTTGAGAGTTGACTGGTCACTGGTGTGAACTGTGACTGTCCCAGGCAAATCAGGGGGCTGGGTCACCTTGTCTATGACCTCAAGCCCACGCAAGTCCTATTCGGCCACACGGTCCCCAGCCCCACCCTTCCATTGCATTAGGCCTCATATTTTTCAAAACACTTTTATGGTTCTCTGGTGCTAAGTGACCCGGGGAGTTAGGCAGAGTGGACATGTGCGTCAATGACACAAGAGGAAATGGAGCATCCCGAATTAGCTTTTTAGAGGCTGTGTAAACCAGAAGGATTTGCCCGGGTGCAAAGGCAAGGGTCCTGGATCCAGCAGGAGACCCAGGGATCCTGAGCCCCCCTGTAGATCCAGGGTGCATTAGTCCCGCTCTGGAATTCTCTTTCCTACATACATTTCCTCCACCCAAGAAAGGAGAGAGTAAGGAAATATTTAATAGATTAGTAACATATGAGACCAAAAAAAAATTTTTCAAGTAAGAGAGAGAAATGATGGTGCAGGGAAAGTCATCCACGTGGAGTCTGGCCTTCGGGGGGCCGGCACATAAGAGTGGGTCCTGGACGGCAGGCCCATCCCCCGCAGGTCTGGGGAAACTGAGAAGTGTCTTAAAGCCCCACAGTCCACGAAGCATGTGGCTGGTTGTTCCCTAAAAAGAATCAAGCCTCAGCCTGGTTATGCTGGCTCTCTGCGCCACATGACAGCCTAAATCGGGGGCCCAAAATCTGGCAGCCCATGGAAGTCAGCTGGAAGCTGGGGGCCATCCCGGATCTGTGGGACCAGAGTCTGGTTTGAACCAGCTCTCCAGGCAACCCCAATGGGCAGCCAGATGGGAAGCAGGGATTTTTTTTTTATTTCAAAATATTATGGGGGTACCAACATTGAGGTTACATATATTGCCTTTGCACCATTCGAGTCATAGCTACAAATGTGCCCCTTGGCAGACAGTGCGTACCGCACCCATTAGGTGTGAATTTATCCATCCCCTCCTCCCCCTGCCCGGAAGTAGGGGTTTGAATGCGATTAATTTTTATCACCATGTGTGTAAAGTAATTTCTGAGATCTGCCTGTTATGTCACATGAGATAACCAAGGAAAAGCATTTTATAAACTTAAAAGATAAACTATGTAAGTACTATTTTTACAGTGTGGTTTTAGGTATTTGGGTAAAGCATGGATTTAGTTGAGACCCTGACCCTGTCCCTTAGGGAGCGGTGGGACCTCCGGCAAGTCATGTAACCTTCCCAAAGCTTGATTTTCTCAGCTGTAAAGTGATGGTGTTGATGGAATGAACATTGCAGGCAATGGTGAGAGTCAAATTACATTATTTATATAAATTGCCTCGTACATTAGGGACACTTGGAAAATGGTAGCTTTTGAGGAATATTGTTTTGTTATCTTTATCCTTGGTAGCTTGGGCAATTCACAGCATGAAGGATAGACATCTGCTTCTCTCACTGCATCACGAATCAGCAGCCCAGCTCAAGCCAGCACAGTGGCTGTGTTCCACCTGCACTTTGCACCTAGCCCTGCGGTCTGAGACGGCATCTTGCTGCTCTGGGTGTAAGGCAATTGCAGGAGCACAGGTTAGTCCCTTATTGAGTATTTTCCCCAGCTCAGGGTCAGACTCGGATGCTCTGGGGGAAACAAATGAGTCCATCGAAATCCCTTCCTGAGAGTAGAGTAGGAGAATCACCATGGCAACTCAAACCTGAAAACGGGGAAGTCATGCCAACAGTGCAGAAGGAATTCAAAGGTGTGGGCAGGAAAGTCTTATGTCAGGGAAGGTATCTCAGCTAGACTCTGATGAATGGTGGGATTCGTGCACGTGGAGATGGCTGGAAGGGCTCTCTGGGTGAAGGGAACCGTCTAGATAAGAGCTTGGAGGCTCAGAGGAGGTCACGGAGGCTCTGAGTCAGGGTGGGCGTGAGAGTTCAGCAGGCTGGTGGTGGTGTGCCCACACTCATGGGGCAAGGAACAATGTGACGCCAGCCCTGCCCACCCCCACTCTGCCTGCCCAGGAGATTGGGGCTCCCAGGTGGGTGGGCCCCTTCCTAATCCCCGACAGGTGTTTCATTCCATAGGAAGGGGCTGACCTGAAGCCACAGCTTTGGCTTTACAATTAAGACACTATTGATTCCATGAAGATCCGGAGGCATTTATCCCAAGAATTGTCAAAGTTAGACTGGAGTGTGCTTGGACACCAGAAGGTGCCATGGAGGCACAGGACGAGGGTGAAGCCACATGACGTAAAAGTGAGTGACATCCCAGCCCCGGTCTTTCTGGTGGTCGGCACCAGAATCATATTTGCATTGGCGAAAAGCGGGGATTGGTTCTAAGGGCTATGATAACCAGCCTGCATAACTTCATGGAAGACCCGCTCCGTACTGGTTTTGAACTGACAGTTCCTGAGTACTCCACGCTTTGCCATGGCTCTGAACTGCATTCCAAGACCAAGATCTTCGATAGTCGAATTAAATGTGTAGTATTTTTTTCTCTGCAAGACAGTGGATGCCTCAGTTGGAGAGAGGTTGGGAGTGCAGAGGAGAAAGTAAAGCAATGGTGTTTCCAGATAACGATCCCTTTCCATGGAGGTGGGCCCCAGCAAGGTGGGCATGGGATCCAGTCTCATTCGCCGTCTTGCCAGCCGTGTCTGGTACCTGGACCTGCTCGATAAATGTGGTTTAACGAACAAAGGAAGAGAAACTCCTCCAGCTCTAATGAAGGGAAATGTTTTCATGGAGCTGTAGCAGTTACTAGGAGCAGAGGCACTTGCTTGGCACTTAGACCTTTGTATTTCTTTTAGCCCTTAAACCAACTCCAGGTAGAACACTTATCAGGACAGATCCTGTTTTGACATAAATTGAAATGTTGGCATTTTGTGTCAAAAGCACAGGTGAGCTTTTTGACTATCTCAGGTCTTCTCTGAGATAGTTTCACGAGGAGGGAGCGTGCCTTCTGAACCCACACCAGGGTTCCTCAACCTGGAATTCACCTGGGGGTGCTCAGGAGAAAGCAGGTTCCTAGGCCTGCCAAACCAGGTTCCCCGGGAACAGTGTCAGAAATCTGCATGTTCGAAAGATCTTCAGATGAATGCAGCGAACACTACCATTTGAGAACGCCATTGACTTCATCCAGCAGCACAGCCATTCACCCAGGGCTCCTTCTGGGACACGTGGTGTCCAAAGGGACACAGCCACCCCTCCCAGGACCACACGTTGACCTCTTTTAGTGACAGAAGCATCCTGGCTACCAACAAATGCTCTGGCACCGAAACCAAAATGCAGCAGGAAGAGGGACGTAAGCCAGGCCATTATGTGCTTGATGGCCAAGTTCCTTGCAGAAAGAAAAATAAAAAGACCTATCATTTGTGTCTACAGTGAGCAGAGCTGACCCCACAGCCTCCAACACAGTGAGTAAGCAAGTTTACAAGTTCTTGAAATAAATTTAAGCAGCACTACAGTATAATTATCTTTTCAAAACTGCATTTCATAACCACAAGATTGGCCTCCACCGAGGCCGTTCCAGAGATGCCATCTACCCACCCTGCCAGCAGCCCCCAGTGGACCTCAGATAATCCCCTCGCCAACCTCTGCGGTAGCTCTCTATTCTTTCCTGTGTGTCCCCACACGCCACATTCCTCTGGCTAACTGTGGCTGTGTGTCCTTACCCTTGGCAATCCGCCCCGATAAAGGAAAACATTTTACCTTCCGAGAGAAGCCTTCGCAGATTGCAAGAGAGCCCGTCCCTCCCACCTCCCCACCCCAGCAAAGCCCGTGAACATTGGCAGATCCCTGAATTACTAAAGCTGTGTAGGAAGAATAAAAACACAATGCAAGAACAATCAAGAATCGAATGACAAATTTATTTTCAAATTTCCCTGGTTCCTGCTGGGCTTAAGCAGAAGCTCTCTGCAAATGCACAGTCAAGGTGACCTGCCAGCTTTTCCTACTGGATTAGACGAACACAACACAGGGCTAACCTCCAGGACACAGGCACGGCTTGGCACAGGGAGCCACACTGAATAGGCCAAGGATGGGAAAGGGTACTCAGGCCTTGTCCCAGGGCACGGAGGGCACCTCTGCCTGCTGTCCGTGTGTCTAGGTGCCCAGGAGACAGAAGGCACCTGGCATGTGAGAGCCACAGGGCTGTGTGCACTCAGCCCCCTAGCCCAGGCTCTGTTTGTAGATTCGGCCAGGTGACTCCAGAGAGCCAGCTGATCTGGGGGGTTCGTGTAGGTTCAGGGCTCCTCCTTCGCCTGGCCGTGGCTCCACCACACAGGGGCTTCGCTGGCATTTCAGCAAATTCCAGTTTGGTTCGGGGCTGCCTCCCCATCCCTAGAACCTTTCCGGGGTACTTGGAATGCGGGGGGTTTTCAGGAGGAATCCAAGAGCATCCCCTGCCCAGCCTCCGACAGTCTGTGTCATGTCCTGATTAGAGGAACCAGGGACGTGCTGAGTGACCCTAGCGTGTCCCCACATTTTTAGCGAAGCAATGCAACTTGACAGAAAGGGTTTTGAGCTTCCTTTTCATGAATGAGTTGGGATGACAGGTGGAGAAGGGTGTCTCCAGACCCCCGAGGTCCCCAGCCCTTCACAGGAGAGTTGAGACCACAGATCAACCCTCCCTTAAGAAATGGCCACCTGTCATTGCAGTTTTGCTTGTACCACAGTGTAAGTCCAAAGGCAGCAACTGCTGTGTGAGAAGGCCAACCAGGGCACCCAAGGCCCAGGCCAGGAGGAGAGCACCCAGGTGGCCCAGCAGGCCCATGGCTGCCTCGTGACTCTGGGACCCCTTGGGGCAGCAGCTCAGGGAGGGACGTCACCATCTCTTTGATCCTGTGACTCATGCACTCGCCCATGGGTGAGTTCTGGGCCTTGATCACACACTTCCTCAGTTTCCCCAGCTGTCAGCGAGAAGAGAGTGTGATTCTTGTCTGGACCAAGGTGTGCAAGGTTACAGCCACAGCCTCTAGGACATGCCTGCGGCTTAACCCTGGCCCGGCTACAGGTTACGCAAGCAGCCCCGCGCACCTGCCAAGCCCCGGCCCCAGCAGCAAGTGCTGAGCGAAGCTGGGGCGCAGCCAACTACATCCCTCCTTTCGGCGTGTGCCGGCCACAGTGAATTCTGCAGCCCTCTGCACGCTCGTTCTTCCAGCAGCTCCCTGTCTAGGCACCACGCGTGCTGGTACACAGTTCCCGGCCACCCCACCTGCTAACAAGCCCTGCTCGGGCTGTCTTGGTTGATGCACAAACTACCTACCTCCATCCAGAATTTCTTTTCACTAGCGCCATTATAAAAACCAGCTCCATGTTCAAGAAATGCCCCAACTATGAGAAAATGGTGGAACTGGGGTGGTCCGATGGCCAGCAGGTCCCCTTTCCCCAATACCATGAACACAGTTAAAGTTCAATCAAGTGGAATGCTCAAAAAATAAGGAATCTAAGTTCATTTTACTGTCTGATTTGAGGAGGCCATTGCCATCTCTGCACATCTGTCGGGTGAAGCCCAGGGTATCTTCTTGCCTTAGCAAGCAGGTGGCGTGAACATAATCACTCTTGCTTATTCGAATGTGGAGTCTGTACTGGAGGTCACATGTCCATGACAATCCCACAAGACCTGGAGATGGGGCCACACTTGGCCACTTTCTGGTGTTGCTTAGAATGTGGTTGCTTCTTTCTCCACAAAATTATTTGTCCAGAAAAAAATGTCCAGCTGGCTGAGATTTCTAGTTAGCAGTTAATATAGGTATTATTATAAAATACATGTAAAGGTTGGTCCGGAGCAACACTGTCCAATAGAACTTTCTGTGCTGATGTTAATAATGTTCCAAGTCTGTGCTATGCAAATGGTAGCCACTCACCACTATTGCAATACAGGAACTGGATTTTAAATTTAATTTTAATTACTTTAAATCTAAATAACCACCCATGGTTCATGGCTAGCATCCCTGGTGGTGCAGGAAGACCATGATGGGCAGTTCATGGAGAACCTGAAATGACGCTGTCTGGATTCAAACACAACAGCCTGACCTCACCGTGCGGTGTGGGAACTCAGCGAGACCATCTGCGGGGAGCCCAGTGCTCAGTGCCTGGCCCGCGCAGGTTCTCTGCAAACCTTGCTCATCTTGTTCTGATGCATGCCAGGGCCAGGGCTAGGTCAGGCCGGCTGTGGCCTCTCCATCCTCCCGGTTTCCACACTCCACCATCCCTTCAGGCTTCTCCTAACCCAGGCATGGTAGTGGGGTGAACTGTGTCCTCAAAAAGGATATGTTCAAGTCCTAACCCTGAACCTGGGAATGTGACCTTGTTTTGAAACAGAGGTTTTGCAGATGTGATTAGTTTAAGGATCTTGAGATGAAGTCCTCCTGGATTTAGGGCGGGCCCTACATTCAATGACGTGTGATGTACCTACAGGAAGAGGAGAGGATGCAGAGAGACACAGGGACACACCCCGGGAAGACAGAGGCAGAGACCGGGTGGGGCACCTGCAGGCCTGGAACACCAAGGAATACCTGGAGCCACCACAGCTGGGACAAGCCTCGGAAGGATTCGCCCCTAAAAGCTTCAGAGGAAATGTGGCCCTGCTGACTCTGATTTCAAATCTTGGAAAAGCAGAACTGTTACAGGATAACTTTCTGTTGTTTTAAGCCCCCCAGTTTGGGGTCATTTGTTGTGACAGCCATGGGAAACGAATACAGGTGCCATTAGTTCACTTTGCTGAAAACCAGGTCCTTATTTGGTGTCTTGCTTCTTTAGGAAATTATTTAGAATGGAATGGACCCATTATATGAGCACAGGCCTATATAAAAAGTACCAAAGCATTCAGTTTGGTTTGACTCCTTGAAAGGGGTTAAATTTCTTAGCCTCATCAGGAGGACCCTGTTCAATGAGGAGACTTGAGGGAAGATAGGACAGGTCTCAGCAGTGGCCGGGGGCGAGAGGGTCACAGAGCTGCCGGGACCAAGCGGGAACCTACGCACATGATGGCTGGGGCAGGGCCGCATCAGCCTGTGCCTGCGGCCACCACTGCCTGCGGCTACCACTGCTGTGGTGCAGAACACGGGATCTGACCCTGGGTTAGAGGTCAGGGGGTTGTGAACTTGGATGGGAAAAAAATTCCATTTTCACGTTCACCGATCTCCACCTGCACGTTAGCACGTTCTTCCACGGGCAGCGCAGGCAGCAAAGCGCAGCGCTGGACGCCCCTGCGGTTGTCGAAGTCACAGATATTTGCACACGGCACTGCAGTTGTCGCGGGCATCGTGAATAACTTCCAGCTCTTCACTTCAACAACTCAACCTTGTTTTTAATGTATTAGTAAAGAAGTATGTGGGTTATCGTATCACAGTTCGGGGGGGGTTTTGTTATATTTTGTTGTATTTCAATATAATGGCTTTCTTGGTAATCCTACATAATTTATTTCATGCGTTTGAAGTTCGTATTCTGAGAAGGGGTCCATAGGCTTCACCAGGCTGCCTGAAGGGTCCATGATACACAGTGTGTGAAGAACTTCTGACTTAGGAATTGGAAACCTACACAAGTGCTGCCGTGTCTCTTAAGATGAGCTCTGTGCAGTTGGGATTGTTAAAGATACACGGTCACGTGAAGAAGGCAGGTGATCTTCCTATGGCACAAATAGAAGCAAACAGATTTCTCTCTCTCTTCTAGAACAACACAGTTGATAAATAGCCGATAATCTGTGCTCAATTGGCACCAGTCAGCTGCCCGAAGGGAACAAGCATATTCATCTTGGTGAACTGTTTTACTATGACACTGCCTCATTTCCAGGAATCAGATGTTTAAAATGATATATTTTTGTGGTTTGGCATTCGGAGCTTTGCTCTGGCTTCGCTGGTAACTGCCAACATCTGCAAAGTATTATATGCTTAAAAAAAAATCAGCCACCACTGCAGGCTGCCCCCGTGGTCCAGGCTGGGCCAGGCCTCCTGCCAGGCCACAGGGCAGAGTTCTTGGACTAGGAGATGGCTGGGCCCAACCCAGGTTTCCTAGTTATCCCTTGAAGACAGCTGTGGATAGGGCCAGGAGCCCAATATATGTGTGACAGCCTCTCAGTTCCCAGTACTGGTTCTTACTCGTCTATCTAAGGAAAGACAAAAAAGCTGTGGCTTCCAAAACTAAAAACGTGTCCATGTCAAAGGTCATCCATGTCAAGAGACTTTTATTTCTTAGGCTCGTATTGGCCCAAAGCCCCCAGAAGCGAATTCTGTTATTTGGGTGCTTTTTTCTAAATGCAGAAACAGAGGCTCTGGCCAACCATGGAAGATGCATTGAACTGTTGGAGAGGCCCAAGCCTGGTGCTCAGAAACTTGGCAGGTCCAAGCACCTCCCCAGGAATTCATCCCTTGCTTGGCTAAGCCGGCTGGCTCTCGTGACCAACTCAGAACAACAGAGCAGATGTTTGTGTGGGAAGCAAGCCTCACCCAACATCTGTCCTGCGGCCGGAAGGCCTGGGTATTCGCAGATAGAGCTGGAGTTCCCTAGTGGGTGGCACAGACAATTAGCTGGCACTGCGTCACATGTGACCTAATTATGGGGGAAGAGGGTAAAACCCCGAGTGATAAGAACGCCACTGCTTCGGGTGACTCTGTAATTTTTCCTCCATTAATTTTCTCCATAACTCATGCGAATGTCATAAGGGTTAATTAAAAAGAGCATGAGTGGCCTCATGTCACATGTAACTGAACAAAAATTGTTGAGTCCCTGCTCATGCATGGACAAGGAGCGGGGAGGGGCACACCGCTGAACTTCAAGTGACATTGGGCACTCGAACAGAGACAGCAAAGGGTTTGGGTGAAACAGACACACGCTGCACATCTGCCCATCATGACAATGCAATTGGGACACACCCAGATGGATTATATAAACACTGAGGACGGAAGGCAAAGGGGTGATTCCAGGAAGACTTCCTGGTAGAGGTGAGCTCTTAAAAGACATGACGTGCACAGTTTGAGGGGAGCAATAGGGAAAATCGAGAGCACTAGAGCCAAGGAAAGCGGGGATCAGGATCAAAGGGACAAGAACCCCAAGCCACGTGGCTGGAACCTCAGGACAAGGAACCGAACTCAGGAAAAGAATCTCCTTCAGAGATGACACCTGATGGGGAAGGGAGGTGTCGAGGGGAGGAGGATGTCTAACCCCAAGCTATAAGCAAATGTCTGGTGACAGGGACCCCTTGTCTGCAACCCATGTCAAAGCAACCAAGCCTTCCATAAATACCACCTAGTGTGGCTAAGACATCAAATGAACGAAGCTGGTGACATCTAGGATTGGCGCATGGTGGGCAATGAATAAAATCCTGCTGTCTGACTTATGAACTTCGACCTCAAACTCATCACCTCTGTGCCTTGTGAATGAGCTCAATGAGGCAGAGTTAGTTCTCAATTGTTCATGACGGAGATGCACGTCATCCTGAGCAATGGGTAACTGTTTTACAAGTGTTCTTGTGTGCATGTTGGATCACATTGAAATCACTTTGTATTTCTGGACCACATGACTGACGGAGTTGAGCGGGGAGGGTGGTGAACACCTGAGCACTTCTGTATCCATAGCAGGAGTAGACATGACAGCCACCTGTTCCCGGAGCGGGGAGACTGGCAGTGACAGCTGGAATCCCCTGATCTAGGTGCCTTGCCGACAGCACCTCAAGCCACTCTTTTAATTCAAGACTTCATAACGACAATCAAAATGACAAGCAAAGTGACTGCCAGTGCTGGGAATCACTTGACGTCCAAGCGGGTCCTTGGCTTCACGCAAGGAAGAATTCAGAAGCGAGCCAGCCGACAGCATAAAATGAAAGTGAGTTTTATTCAAGAAAGCATAGAAAGTCTACTCCGCAGATGACCAGGGCTAGTTCTCCCTGCGGAGGAGAATCAGCCCCATGCTTCCTTTTGCCCCTCTATTTAATCTAATCGAAGGCTAAACAAGGGGAGGAATATTTGTGTTATTTCTTGGAAAGCGGCGGTGGTTTCCTGAAAATGGGGTGACGCTCTCCTTTTGACGAAACATGATCAAACAGGAAGTGTCATGGCGTCAGGTGCACGACAGAAGTGGGAGGTTTCATTAGAAACTTTTATGGTAATTTTATGGTAATGAGGGTATAATGAAGCTGTAAGGTCAAGAAGCGGTCACCTCCTCCGCCACCTTGGCGCTAACCCGTTGGAGCTTGTCCTGCCTCCATCTCGTTTGGATCAGAGCACCTCAAAACTTTGCTTCGAGACTCCCTGACTCAGTGAAACACCGCACAGCTAAGCAATCCCTGAAGCAGTGCCTGCCAGTTCCCCGTCTCAAAAAGACCACTGGGTGACGACACAGCTGGGGAAGGCGTCTCACAGAGTGTAGTGAATAGATACTAGGACACAGTGTTAGCTACACACATACACACACACACCGAGTTAGCAACATCCGACAGTGTAACGTCCCCAAGCCTGAGTCTGGCCAGATCCTCTCCTTGCTTTTTTGTTTGAAGTTCGCTAAGCCCAGAAGACACAGCGACACACTCTGCTTTTGTGTCCCCCACTCCAGAGGGTGTTGGAACAGCCTCTTCCTTCATTCAGGATTTGAAATTAACCACAGAGAACAGTTTTCGTCTGCAATCAGGTGAAGGTGACCATATGAGGTTTGCTATGGCTGCCATAGCAAAGTACCTCAAACCAGGAGGCTTAAAACAACAGAAATTTATTCTCTCACAGTCTGGAGACCAAAAGTCAAAATTCAGGTGTCAGCAGGGTTGATTCTACAAACTGTGAGGGAGAGTCTGGTCCATCCACGCCTTTCACACCTGGTGCGGCCAGCAGTCCTTGGCTTGCGGGCACTTCCCCCATCTCCGCCTCCACAGTGCCGTGGCCTCTCCCCTCCCCGTGTGTCTGTGTCTCTCCTCTTCTTATAAAGGACACCAGTCACAGTGGATTAAGGGCCCGCCGTACTCCAGTATGACTTCATCTTAACCAGTTACATCAACCAGTTTCCAAATAAGGTCACACTCTGAAGTACCAGGGGTTTGGCCTTTAGCATATCTTTTGGGGGGATACAATTCAACCCACAGCAGTCGAGTATGTAAACACCATTGTCTGTGCACACAGCTTCTTCCTGCCGTTTCTAACGAGGTACTTTGCCGTCCGAGGTTGAAAATTAAAGCAGCTCCCTCCCTGCCAAGGGACCCTGCACACAGCCCCTGCTACTGCTGCTGGTTACTAAGTCCCCCATATTCCTCAGTCCTGGGACAATAGGCTGCATTTTGTGTTTACACACACACCCATACATGGACACAAGCACCGTTGGCAAGAAGAGAATGATTTCTAAATTGGGTCTGTTTGAAAGAGTCTCCCCTGAGAAGGGTCGCCAGATTCAGCAAATAAAAACACAAGACGCCCAGTTAAATTTGAATTTCAGATAAACAATGAATAATCCTTTCATATAAGCATCTCCCATGCAATGTTTGGAACACACTTACACTATAAAAATTAGGACATCTAATGCAGCTGGTTATCCTGTGTTTTATCCGGCAGCCCACACCCCCACCACAAGCAAATCATCCACGTGTGTGTCGTGAACATTCCGCACCACCGGCTCTGTGCTCGCTCCTTCTCCCAGTCTCTCCCCATCCCCCTCCGCCCAGCCCTGGCAACCACTAAGGGCTTTCTGTGCAGCCCCCATGGAGGCGGGGACACTGCAAGATACAAGGAGCAGCAAAGGGGGACCAAGAAGGAATTAAAATTTGTAGCAGGTAGTTCCCAAAGTAAACAGCTCACACAGTGGTCACGTTTCGACTGCGAAACAGTGATGGCTCCTGTCTTCACCGCTGTGCTCCTCAATGCCCCAAGTAGGTGAGAGAGACGCGGAGTTCACACCCACAGGGAAAGAATCTATCCACGTATGTCCCGGGCTTCCCTGCAAATATAGGGGTTCTGTCTGCAAAGAACTTAAAAAATGAGGATGGAATTGCACTTTCAGAAATCAAGTGCCAGTGTCTTTTTTATATAATGACTTCTCTTCTTTTGGGGTGACACTCAATAGTGGGATTACTGGATCAAATGGCAGGTCTACTTTTAGTGCTTTGAGGAATCTCCATACTATTTTCTTTTTTTCCCCTTTATATTTCTCAATTTATTTTAAAAATCAAGATATAATTCACCTACCATAAAATTTCCCATTGCAAAGTGCTGTGTACAACTTGGTGGTTTTCAGTAGATTCACAAAGTGTGCAACCATCACCAATATCTAATTCCAAAACTTGTTCAGCACCTCAAAAACAAACCTTGTGCCCATGAGCAGTCACTCCCCTACCTCCCTGCACCCAGCCCTGGCAACCACTCACCTGCTGTCTGTCTCCCTGAATTCGAGTGTTCTAGTTACTTCACATAAGTGGGATCAGATAGCATGTGACACTCTGGGATTGCCTTCTTCCGCTTGGCGTGATGCTTTCAAGCTTCCTCCGCGTTGCAGCAGGAATCAGTACTACCTTCCTTTTCCTGGCTGAATTCTGTCCCACTGTACAGCTCTATGTCACATTTTGTTTATCCTTTCACCGGCTGATGGACCTTTGGGCTGTTTCCACGTTTTGGCTCTCATGAGCAAAGCAGCTGTGAACATCCACGTCGAGCTTTTGGGTGGACTATGATTTCAGTTTGCTCGAGTATATACCTAGGTGTGGAACTGCTGGGTCACATCGTAACTCTATGCTGAACTTTTTGAGGAACCACAAAACCGTTTTCTAAAGTGGCTGCATCATCGTATGTGGGTACCGATGTCTCCGCATCCTCACCAGTGCTTGCTATTGGCTGTCCTAGTGGATGTGAAGTGGTACCTTACCGTGCTTTCAGTTTGCATTTCCCTAAGGGCTAATGATGTCGGGCAGCAGTTCACGTGCTTATGCTTCCTGGGCGTGTGTGTATCTGCTTTGGAGAGCTGTCCATTAGATTCTTTGCCCATTTTTAAATTCATCTTTTTATTGTTGCGTTACATAGCCGACATATAGTTACCTAGTTAGTCCTTACATATTCGGGATGCAAGTCTCTTATCAGATATATGATTTGCAGATATTTTCTGCCATTTTGCTGGCTGTTTTTTGTTTTCTTGTTAGTGCCCTTTGAAGCACAAAAGGTTTTAATTTTGATGAAGCCCAATTTATCTATTTGTTTGTACTTTTGTTGTTCTATGTAAGAAACCACTGCTTAATCAAATGTTACAGAGATGTACACTACGTTTTCTTCTAAAACCTTTGTAGTTTTTGCTGTTACATTTAGGTCATTGATCCATTTTGAGTTAATTTTTATCTATCATATGAGGAAGGGGAGCAACTTCACTCTTTTGCATGTGGATATCTAATTGTTCCAGCACCAGTTGTTGAAAAGACCATTATTTCACCTTTGACTTTTCTTGGCACCCTTGTAAAAAAACAATTGACCACAAATGTATGAATTTATGCCTGTACTCTCAGTTTTAATCCGTTGATCTACATATTGGTCCTTGTGCCAGTACCACACAGTCTTGATAACTTTGCTTTTTATTAAGTTTTGAAATCAAGAAGTATGAGTCCTCCAACTTTGTTCTTCTTTTTCAAGGCTGTTTTGGCTGTTTTGGTTCCCTTGTATTTCTGTGAATTTTAGGCTTGTCAATTTCTGCACAAAAAGGCAGGTGGGTCTTCCTCCTATTTTTAACGGTCCCCAATATCCTTTCTTTTCTTCCTAAATTGTTTTCCCGTTTCTCTTGCATTTCTTGGCTTTCACAATAATTGGACTCGAGTTTTGCTTCTTACTCACTGACTATTGAACAGATCAGTGAATCATGGACTGCAGAGTGTTCAGGATTCTGGCATTTACTGTCATGTGTCCCAGCCCAGGGGTGAGGGATTTCCTCTTCTCCCTTCCTCTCCACCTTTCCCTCCTTTGCTCCTTTCATCTTCCCTCTTTCCTTCCTGCCTACCTTCTTTTCTATTCTTTCTCCTTTCTCGCTCCCTCCCTTACATTCTGTCTGCCTTCCTTCCCGTAGGTTTTACACTTATCGGAACTATGGATGTTAGGAGAGTCTAACTTCAGAATAAATGAGAATAGCTACTTACCTTTTTCTGCTTACAGCCTAAAACTGAAATATTTAAAGGTGGAAATTCAAAATATTTTTTGAAAGGATTATTCCAGTGATGAACCTGTCCCTTGTAATTTGGCTTCTTATATAAAATACAGAAAATCTGATTTTTGTAATAAAAAACCTATTGAACAATTAACTTTATATAATATAATTATTAGTTCACTCTCTTTCTGAAAGTAATCACTGTCTATAAATATTTCCAGGATGAGTGGTTTAGCACTCTGTGCTTTGCAGACTACGTTTTAGCATTAAGTTATAAGATGAAGAAATGGAGTTTGTTATAGATTTAAATTGGCCTTATGTTGGTCTAATATGAAACTTCTCTGACATGTTACCTTAACTTGAGAGAGCACATTGACATACTCTTTGCTCTGTAGATCTTTTAATCACTTCTATTCTTAACCACAAATTCTAACCTAGCCAGTTTTTTTTAAATTTTTTTTTATTTCAGAGTATTACAGGGATACAAACGTTTTGGCTACATAAATTACCTTTGCATCGCCTGACAAGCATGCCCATACCTCAGACAGCACACACTGCATCCATCAGGTGTGGATTTACCCATCCCCTTCCCCCCTCCCATCTACCCAATACCTTATGAATGTTACTTCCCATATGTGCACATTATTGTTGATCAATTAGTACCAAGTTAATGGTGAGTACATGTGGTGTTTGTTTTTCCATTCCTAAGAAAAGTCCCAGAACAGATGGTTTCACACCCGAATTCTAGCAGACCTGCAAAGAACTGGTGTCTACACTGTAGAAATCATTCCACAATATTAGGAAGGAAGGAATCCCCCCCAACACATTTTACGAAGCCAACATCACCCTGATACCAAAGCCAAGAAACTACAGACCAATATCCCTTATGAATATAGATGCAAAACTTCTCAATAAAATCCTAGCAAATTGAATTCAGCTGCTCATCAAAAAAATAATCCCTCACGACCAACTGGGTTTCATCCCAGAGATGCAGGGATGGTTCAACATACACAAATCTATAAATGTGATTCACCACATAAATGGAGTAAAAACAAAGATCATATGATCCTCTCAATACACGCAGAAAAAGCATTAGACAAAATCCATACTATTTTCCACAGAGGTTATACCACAGCACAATTCACAACTGCAAAGATGTGGATCCACCTAAGTGCCCATTAACTGATGAGTGGATAAAGAAAATGTGGTATACATATGCCATGGAGTACTACTCAGCCATAGAAAAGAATGAGATAATGTCTTTTGCAGCAACTTGGATGAAACCAGAGGCCATCATCCTAGGTGAAGTATCTCAGGAATGGAAAACCAAATACTGCATGTTCTCACTTACAAGGGGGAGTTAAACGAGAGTCACATGTGGTCGCACAGACAGAGACACAGAAGAGGGGAGGTGGGGGGATGGAAAAGTACCCATGGGGTACAATCTACACTTTTCAGGCGACGGGTACACTAAAAGCCCAGACTTCACCATTACACAATTTTTTTGATAACAAAAAACCATTTCCACTTCCTAAATCTATTGAAATAAATTTTTTTAAAAAAAGGAAATCAAGTGTCAGACTCACTGACACAGCCTGGTTCCCTGTGCACAAGACCTCCACTGACATCAGAGCTGGCCTTTCCGTGGGGAGGGCGCCGGCGGATCGGATCCCTCCCGCCTGCTTTCTGCCAGGCGAGCACACGCTGAACCCAGCAGCCGGGACCCCTGAGCAACCAAAATAGGGTCTTCAGAGACTCCGGCTCCTTCTTTCCCAACCCCTCACACAGAAGCTGCTTTTCCAATTAGACAGAGGTGTTCGCCCACGCAAGAAGAGCACGTGTGTTGGCGTTGAATGAAAAGCAGTTTGTTCAGTTAGTCCAGGGCTTTGAGACTCGAACTTGGCTTTGAGCGTCTCAACTGCAGAGCGCACTGCTTTGGGGGGAGGCGTTTGTCGGGCAGAACACAGAAGCAGAAGCTGGAACGCCGCCCATCCACACCCGCCCCGACACTGACGCAGGAGGTCCTGCAGAGCGCGGCACGTTTCTCTGGGGGTGTTTTTTCTTTATCTACAAAGAAGTAGAAATAGAAGGGGAAAGAACGTGAGACCAAAAAGGCTTATTATTACCCAAGAGGGTCACTGGAATCGACTCACGTCAGCGAAACGCTTTGAAGATTAATGGGCCCGTATAAATGTTAATGTGTTATGAGGTTTCTCCCACGACATTAAACAGAGCACAAAGACTTGCCCATAAACGCAGCGTGGAGTCCTGGGTTACAGTTAATGCCTGCGAAGGTCTCTGCGTTGAGCGTGACCAGGAGCGATTCCAGCGCTGTTTCTTGCAGCGTAGAAGTGGGACTGTGATGGACCCGGTCCCTGACACAGTCACCACCTGGGAAGCAGAAAGACCAGAGGGAATGTTAGTGACGATTGTCCCTTGATGCAGGGAGAGGGAGTGGAGCCACTTTTCGAGACCTCAGAGAGTCCCCAGAGAGGAAAGAGGCAACAAAACTCCTCCTGTGCACCATCCACTACGGCCTGTTTGCCGTTCCCGGCCGTTTTAGCGAGGACAAGACGTGCAGCGGCCGCTCGCAGAGACCCAGAGGCTCCCAGAGCTGGCAAGTCCCTCCCCCCGACAGAGCCAGGGCTCCTGTGGGAACTCACCTCACACAGTGACAGCGATCGGGCCGACCCCAAAACTCCTCTTGGGAAAATAAGAAACCAAATTAACAGGACGTTACCTGAAGTCTCAGTTCCACAAACTGGGAAGCAGCCGGGCCTCAGGGTGGCCCAGGGGTCCTGGTGGCCTGGTAGCAGCGACTCCGCAGAATCGCCTCACGCTTCCTCGATGCTGAAAGGTCCCCGCGGAGGGGCGTGTGGCTAGGAAACCCGAGGGTCACAAGAGGTATAAGAACTGGTGACTAAAAGAGTAACGGTAGCCACGTTCGGATTTCAAAGTGTTTCAGGTGAAGTCTGCACACTCTGTAGAGGTGTGTGAGGATTACACAGACCATGCCAATGTTGTGTGGCCTGGCTACTGTCAGGAGCTGAACTATGTCCCCCCCAAATTGGTATGTTGAGCCTAAGCTGCAGGACCTCACAGTGTGTCTCTGTCGGGAGACGAGGCCTTGAAACAGGTCATTCAGTTAAAGTGAGGCCGTCAGGGCAGCCCTGAGCCAATCCGACTGGTGTCCTTATAAGGAGAGGGGATTTGGACACACAGAGGGACACCAAGGGGTGCAGAGGAAAGCCTCCGCGAGCCAAGGAGGGGGGCTCAGAAGAATCCAAACCTGCAGGCACCAGGTCTTGGACATCTAGCATCCGGAACTGTGAGAAAACGAGCTTCTGTTGTCAAAACCCCCAGTCTGCAGTATTTTGTGACGACAGCCCTAGCAAACCAACGCTGCTGCCCTCAGAGAGCCGAGGCCTCAGGGTGCCCGCCAGCCTGGATACCTTGGAAAGCACACCCCACGCTTGGGTTCTTGGGTGCAGCAACTCCACCTCTGGCTCCTGGACACCACCTCAGGGCCACCGCTCCAGTGATCCAGAGCTGCTAAGAAGAAAGCTCACTCAAGGTATCCCCTCCTCCAGGCAGCCTTCCCTGACTGCTGCCCCCACCTCCAGGCTCTCCAAGAACCCTGCAGCCCCATGTATTGGAACATTTTCCACACCATGTGGTAACACCTCAGTCCCCCCAGCCCAGCCCCAGGAGACCCTCGTTCTCGAGGACATTTTCCCCTTTTGTTAATCCCTGTCCCTCCACCTAGCTCAAGACCTGGCACTCAATGAGCAGGGTTCTTTTATTTAACAGATGACAGCTGACCGTGACACGTGGGCCCTGGAGAGAGCAGGGCAGACCAGCCTGGCCCTGCAGAGCTGACGCACCGCATGAGGAGGAGGCCAAGCCCAGTGGCAGATCCACGTGGAAGCTGTCCATTCCCATCCCGGGAGTGCGGGGCGTCATGGGAGCACAGGGTCAGGAACCTAATCCGTTTGGGGAGTGGGATGAGCACCCCTGGGGTGTTCACAGAAGCCGAAACCTGCTCGGGCATTAGGACACGACTGGGCGAGGGAGGAAAGTGTTTTGGCAGAGGGAACGGTGTGTGCGGCAGCCCAGCAGCCCCAGTGGCTGGGAGAAGTTCGGGAGGGCTGCTGGGAAAAGCCCGAGGAGGTGTGGGGGCTCAGCGGGGCGGAGAGCTTGGTAAGGGCAAGGCCACGAAGGGCCCTTGTGGACCAGGTCGGGGCTGTGGGATCTACCGGCCCAGGGGAGCAGCTTCTCCGGGTTCTCTGCGGGCTCCCAGCCCTCTGGCCCCCACTAGCCAGTAACCTTCAAATGCCGTGACCCCAACCCCTGGCACTCTGCCCTAAGGACAGCCACAGACGAGAAGATTGGCCTTCCAAGGTTCCCCATCAATCCCTCGGAGAGGCTCGGGCAGCACAAGCCTAGCGGAGCCTCCTGCCGTGCCCAGAGCCCACTGTTTGCCTGCAGGGGCCCCATGTGGTCCCGGGCACAGGGCGTCCCTGTCCTCTCCTCCTCGGGGCCTTGCCCTCTCCTTACGTCATCAGGGGAGCTCCCCAAAATGAGAGGGTCGAGATGGGATCATTGTGCTACATGAGACACACAGCCCCCTGCAGTCTGAACGAGAGGAGCGCCATGACCCAGGCACCTTTGTCAAAAGGTGGCCAGTTGGGTCTCTGCT
The DNA here is from genome assembly GCA_004363605.1 of Indri indri. Lineage (NCBI taxonomy): Eukaryota > Metazoa > Chordata > Mammalia > Primates > Indriidae > Indri > Indri indri. Next base: position 195,271 of record RJWJ010000364.1, on the reverse strand, counting down.
CCAGGAAGACTGCAGCCTGGGGCCCGTGGGGTCGGGGACAAGTTTCTGCACAATCTGGCCCACTGGATATAAAACAGCAAGGTGGCTTTGGAGAGGGGGAAATACCACATTGCTAGAATGTCCTTGGTTGCAACGAATGGCCTGGGGATAGGTGGGACGATTCACCCCGGAGACAGCATGACTGCGGAAGGGGACAGGATAACACGGGGCTTTCCAAACAAAAGGAGGAAGAGGCCGAGATAAGGGTCTGGGACATTCGGCCAACGAGGGGAGGAAATGATCACTTCCAAACTGTGGTCGGACGTGCGTTCCACCGCGTTGATGAGAACTGTGCCTGAACATCCGCCCCCAACCCCCGTGTCACCCCAGTCGGGCAGGGACTTCGTTTGCAGACCTTTGTACTCGCAGATGACACCCCTCCCGCACGTACCTTGGTGACAGTGTACTTCGTATGCATTTTGACGTAAACAGTGTTTGGTTTTAAGGCATTTTTTAAATTAAGTGACTTAAAAATATTGAAGTAAGATGGTAAGGGCTATTCGGAGCCTTTCTAGAATGCCAAAGAGAAGATAAGAAATGTTTCTAGAATCAACTTATTCCTCACACGCGTTAAACATTGCAGCAGCATCAGCAAGGGGTGTGAACGCAGCGGGAGGGCGATAGTACCTGCTGCCTGGAGCAGTGAATCCATCAGTTGCGGACACTCGAGAATGTGTGTTAAATGGTTAAATGAATGAACGAAGGTGGGGCTAGCATCGGTGTATTTAAATCCACACACTAACGAACCCTCATAATAAGCTTCAGTAGTCCTACAACTTGGCGGCGTGCTAAGTTCTGAAATGCAGAACATTCCACATTCTCTCCCCCTCACTTTCTTTTCTGAAGTTTCTAAAAAATGAAACAAAACATTCATGTGCACAAGTAATACCTGGCCACCTGCCTCTGTACACATTCCTTCCCTTCGACACTCATCTGATCCTCGGTTCCTGGTCTCCACTTGTCCCCAAATCATGTCCAGACTCGAGACGCCCAGAAGTCAGCAATCCAGGGATCAACAACAGGCCTCAGGTCCGGGCAGAACTTCTACCTTTGCAAAGAGCTTGTTCGCTGAGTCCTTCATTTTATTTCACCAACCTTGTGCGTTGGGACAGGCATATTCTCATAATATCCTTCCGTCTCTCTCATACATGCACACACATGTACAAGCATGAACACTTGCCCCACACGTTCACCCCACCCGAGGAATGCAAGGCCCTCACCTCCGGAGAGTAAGTGAGGAGCCCACGGTAGGACGACCCACTGCTGCGCACCAGGCACCCGGGCCTGAGCCTGCCGCAGGTCCCTCCCCGGCCGGAGGGCTCCCTCCTCCTGTGCAGGGTGCCACCCTGTCCAGCGGCAGCCTTCCCGGCTCCGCCTGGAGCAGCCCGAGTCCTCCCTCTGCAGGCTGTGTTTAGACAGGGAAAGTGTCCCCAAACGTGCATGTACGGAGAGGCCTGGGGCCCACATTTTGGGTGATTCTGTCACATATTTGTGTTTATCTTTTCTCTTCCATAAAAAAATTCCAGATGACTTATTGCTTACAAATGCCAATATCCTGGCAATTGATAGGATCCGATCACACTGGTCACACTACATGGATCAAAAAGGAAGCCTGACACATTTTATACACGTATGACTTGTGCACGCACTCTCTCTCTCTCTCTGTCTCTGTGTGTCTTTTTGTCTCTTTCTGTTTCTCTGAGTCTCTCTCTGTCTTTGTCTGTCCATGTCTCTGTCTCTGTGTCCCTGTTTCTGTGTCTCTCTGTTTCTATGTACCTCTTTGTCTCTCTGTCTCTGTTTCTCTCTGAATGTCTCTGTCTCTCCCCCCCGCCCCCACATTGCACACATACGCACGCGCACACACACACCATTCTGTGTCTGACTGAGCCCAACCCTTCGGCTCCCAGGTCACTCAAACACTGACGTCCCTGGCACTAGGTTCCTACAGCCCCCGCCGATTGCCCACCCTCCTGGCACTAACGCAGTGAGGATGCAGTAACTACACAATACCTGACTCCCCGCCTGACCACAGCCAGGCCCTGGCTCAGAGAAGGGAGTGGGCGTATTCCCCAGGGAGTGTCTGAGCACAGGGCCAGGGCAGTGCGGGCAGGGAGGGGCGACATGCACAGCGGAGGGCCAGGGAAGGCGCGAGGCGGAGCTGGGGTGGTCCCGCATGGCTGGCTCCAGACACCGGTTAACACCGGTTGCGTCGTGGTGCTACTCACCAAAGTGAGAGACCAGGGGGAGAAACTGGTCTGGAGAGGCCACGGCCAGTGAGTGGCATCTGGGGCACTTGGGGTTAAGAGGTGAGCAGAGATGACACCAGCACAGATTATTTAAAGAAGTGATTCGGAAAATTCTCTTTCATGTGACGCACGCTTGCCACGACTGAGCACCTGGGCAGCCGGTGCTGTTCCAGTCACTGGGGCTGCAGCCCACCCGCAGGGAGCTGAGCTGGGAGGGAGGGGCCTCGGGAGACAGACAAAAGGCAAGAGGGAGACGTGCGGTACAGCAGGTGGGAATAAACGCTGGAGAGAAGCCACTCGAGGCAAGGGAAGAAAGCGTGGCGGTGGCTGCAAATTAGTCTGCTCTGGCCACCATGACAAAGCACCACAGTCCGAGCAGCTTAAATAACAGAAATTCACTTTCTTGGCCAGGTGTGGTGGCTCACGCCTGAGATCCAAGCACTCTGAGAGGCCGAGGCTGGAGGATCGTTCGAGGCCAGCTGTTCGAGACCAGCCTGAGCAAGAGTGAGACCCGTCTCTACAAAAAAATTTAAAAATTAGCTGGGTGCACACCTGTAGTCTCCGCTACTTGGGAGACTGAGGCAGGAGGATCACTGGAGCCCAGGAGTTTGAGGTTGTGTTGAGCTATGATGACACCACTGCACTCTAGCCCAGGTGACAGAGCGAGACCCTGTCTCAAAAGAAAAGAAAGGAAATTCATTTTTGCAGAATTCTACAGACTAGAAGTCAGAGATCAAGGTGTAGGTTTCTCCTGAGTCTCCTCTCCTTGGCTTGTAGGTGACATCTTCTCCCCCTGTGTCCTCATGGGGTCGTCCATCTGTGTGTGTCTGTGTCCTAATCTCCTCTTCTTATAAGGACGCCAGTCAGATTGAATTAGAGCCCATCCGGATAACCTCATTTTACCTTAACTACCTCTTTAAAGACGCTGTCTCCAAATCCAGTCACGTTCTCAGGTACTGGGGTGCAGGGCCTCAACAAATGGATTTTGAGGGGGACACGATTCAGCCCCTAACAGGTATGAGGGTGTACCGGAGACCTTCCGTCCGTCCCTGCAGGTTCACTCTCCCTGCTCCTCCGCTCTGCCCTGTGCCCGTGGCGGTGTCTCCCTCGAGGGAGCACGAGGAGGGGGAGCATGCTTTGGTATTTGCCCGGCCCCTCCCTGTGGGGGCGCCTTGGGTTGGCGGCATCCCCCTGCCGGAGGCCCCAGCACCTGCCGGGAGATGCAGCTGCTCCCTCCAGCTCTCCGCTGACACTTGGCTTCACACAGAGCATCAGTAAGGGCTCCCCACTGCTGCTGTTCCTGGGGTGCTGCACCACCTAACCCCTGCCCCCAGCTTGGTAAGTGGTCCCTTGATGAAGCCCTGCTCTCAAATTACCACAGTCGCCGGGCCACCTGACCTACAGCGGGGGTCAGAGCAGGAAGAATCAGAGAAATAAAAGGGAGATTGAGAAAAAGTGGTGTCCCGGAAGTCGGGGGAATTTCAAGTACGATCTCTGGCAAGAGCTGCAGAGGGTAAGAATTTGAAGAGAAGCCACGAAGGTGGGCGGATGCGGGGCACGCGCAGCCGCAGTGGTGGGGGCAGGGGAAGCTGCAGTGCCCAGGGAGGAAAAACTCTAGCTAAGCAGCAGTGGAGGTGAGTTTCATAGTCAGAGAACACACCAACAGCCTGTTCACACTGCGATCCACATTCAGTGAGCACTCGTCGCCTCGAAGCACTGATGAGTCCCCAGTCCTGCCTGTAGGACACACGCGTGAGAGAGTGTGCGTGTGCACAAGTGTGTGTGTGCGTGCGTGCATGCATGCACGCTTGTATGGGCACGTATACATGGGCAAGTGAATGAAATGCCATTTGGGGCCTACAATTGCAGGGTTTTATTCAATGACTAAGGATGCACAATTCCCAGGACACAGGGCCAAATGGTAAATATTAATCTAGCTTTGAAGATAAAGTCTTATTTATGAAAACTGCGCCTTTCCAAAGGTGTGTTTTATCTTACCCTTAATTTATGATGCAATCTCTATATTTTTGTTATTTTTGGTGCTGAGGTGGCAGATCTCTTTTTCGAAAGCCCTTTCTTTTTTTAAAATAGACTTTGTTTTTTAAAGCAGTTCTAGGTTCACAGCGAAAGTGAGCAGAAAGTACAGAAAGTTCGTATATACCCCCCCTCACACACACACACGGCCTCCACCACTGTCAACGGCCCGCACCATGAAGTCCACTTTCCACATATGTTTGAATCTATTTATACAACTGTATAATTTCTCCAAAGTCTTCCTGACAGCAACAGCATTACCATGTGCCTGCTGGCTAGGAGTGAGAACCAAAATGTTGAAGACTTTCTCCCAAGTTGTTTCCAAAGCCAAGGGTTGTGCCTACAATAAACATCCTGCCTCCTCCCCCTGCCTCGGCTGCGCTGCCCGGATAGCCACAGCCATGTACGTCGGCAGGTTCAGCCACCTGCTTTCTGGGCCTGACGAAGTCTGCCTTTTTCTCCATCTGTAAGGGGAACATTGGCTTGAGCACATCCCAGTCTCCGCGGGTGCGCCTGGGAAGCAAAGAGCTGGCGATGGCTGCACGTCCCACATCCCTAAGGAGGCAGAACTGTGATGCCGCCATTTACTCACATCGTGGAAACATCTTCATCTAGGCACAACTTTCTCCAGCCAGTTTCGGGAACAAGTGGCTTCACCTCAAAGTAAAAGTTAAAAAAGAAAAAAAAAAATGTAAAGAGAATTGGGATCTAGCCAGTCTTCCAATCAGGGCTAAAATCAGAAGCCAGGTTCAAAAATGGACACCGGACTTGAATAGACATTTCTCCAAAGACACACAGATGGCCAATAAACACATGAAAAGACCTTTGACATCACTAATCATTGGCAAAAAGCAAATCAAAACCGTAACATGATACTTACTGCCTTTCACCCACTAGGATAGCTGGTATAAAAATAAAAAACAGGCTGGGCACAGTGGCTCACGCCTGTAATCCCAGCATTCTGGGAGGCCAAGGTGGGCAGATCGTTTGAGCTCAGGAGTTCGAGACCAGCCTGAGGAAGAGCGAGACCCCGTCTCTACTAAAAATAGAAAGAAATTAATCGGACAACTAAAAATATGTAGAAAAAATTAGCCGGGCATGGTGGTGCATACCTGTAGTCCCAGCTACTCAGGAGGCTGAGGCAGGAGGATCGCTTGAGCCCAGGAGTCTGAGGTTGCTGTGAGCTAGGCTGATGCACTCTAGCCCGGGCAACAGAGCGAGACTCTGTCTCAAAAAAAAATAATAATAATTAAAAAATAAATAAAAAACAAAAAATAACAAGCATTGAGGATTTGGAGAAAGTGGAACCCTTGTGCATTGCTGGCAGGAATACAAAGTGGTGAAGGGGCCGTGCATGGCAGGTCCTCAGAAATTAAACAGAATTACCATACAGTACAGCAATTCCACTTTTGGGTATCCACACAAAAGCACCGAAAGCAAGGATTTCAACAGATATTTGTACACTGAGGTTCATTATTGACAACAACCAAAAGGTAGAAACCACCCAAATGTCTGACCCTAGATGAATAAACAAACAAAATGTGGTATACACATATAATGAAATATTTATTACTCAGCCTTAAGGAGGAATGAACTTCTGAAACATTCTACAACACGAACGAACCTTGAGGGTATTATGCTAAGTGAACGAGCCAGACACGAAAGGACAAATACCATATAATTCCATTTATATGAGTGCCAAGAACCATCAACTCACAGAGACAGAAAGTAGAATCGTGGTTACCGGGAGACGGGAGAAGGGGGAAGGTGGAGTTTGTGTGCAATGGGGACAGAGTTTCAGTTTTGCATGAGAAAGTTCTGCAGGTGGATGGTGGTGATGTTTGCACAACAATGTGAATGCACTTAGTGCTGCTAAATTGTACACTCAAGAAGAGTTAAACTGGAAAATCTTGAATTCTGTATATTTTACCACAATTGTAAAAAAAAAAAAAATTTAACTCTTTAAAAAAAATAAAAATCAGAGGCCAGCAGTCTTTTTGCACTGAGTCTTCCCGTCAGAGCAGGGAGGGGACAGGGTGGTGTGCTGTGTGACAGCCACAGGGGACAGCAGCCTCAGGAGGGAGGTGCAGCCTTGGTCTCTCCTGTCCTCTCGCTCGCAGGCGAAGACATGCAGGTCAGCGGCGTGGCCGGCATCCAGCCCGGAGACCCTCGTGCTCACCCGCTCGCAGCGCAGGCCCCACTGCTGCAGGCAGGCCAGCGCAGAGCAGGCACAACAGTCCGCCTCCGTTCGGAGGTTCGATCTTTGTTTCAGATGTCCTTGGTTTTCCTGAACTCGACAAACAACATCATCCGTGGCTGACAGAGGTAAAATTAGAAGTATCTCTGTAAATTAGAAAATGAAGTGAAAGACTTCCTCAGTCTACACTTCCAGGCTTCCTAGGTCTAGACTTCTACAAAAACTCACCATTAGTACTATCTTCTCAGCACGTCAGCATCCCATCTTGTCCCAGGGCCTGAGCAGCACGCGCACGAGTGGAGCTGCCGTGGCCTCCAGACCAGGGTGCAGTGCAGTCTGCAGAAACCCCACTGCGGTTCCCATGCAGCCTGAGCAAGGTTTGCCTTTACAAGAAAACCCTCATTCCCAATCCCATAACGTCCTCCTTGGAATATTCTAGGTGGGGACGGAGCTGCACCCGGGTGCTTAGAATAGTGCGGGGGGAAGAAGGCCACAAGTCCATCTCCCCACCCTGAGGCAGGGCCACAGTGGGCACTGCTTGTCCCCCTTTCGGGGGCATCAGAGGCGGGGAGGCCACACCAATCTCGTGCTGAGCATAACGTGCCAGAGAGGTCTGTTTCTTCTCACCTGGCTCCTCCTGCCACAGGCAGGCTGCTTTCTCCCACGCCATCCAACAGCCCTTCCTCTGGTCCAGGGGTGATGCTCACTCCCTGTCCCCTGCCCTCCTGCAGGACAGGTGCTTTAACCTTGAGTCACCCGAGTGACTTCTGTGAAGCTGCATAGCCCCACCGGGGCCTGTCACAGTGGGACACTGCCAAGTGCCAGACACGTGGGGACCCAGCCTTGACCACCGGGCAGGATGGGGACGGGAGAGGGAGCAGGGTGACCAGGAGGGAGGAGAATGCACTGGGACATGGTTCTGCCACTCGGCGCATCGAGATCCCCTGCGGGCTGGTGAAGACACAGGTGCCGGGGACTGCCCCCCTTTTCTGACTGGGGACATCTGCATGGGGCCTGAGAATCTGCATTTCCAATGAGTCCAGGGGGTGCTGATGCTGCTGGTGCGGAACCACTGGGATAGGATAAGGATGCTCCTCTCGGGAGACACGGGGACAGCCAGGAAGACAGGGATGAAAGCATCATTCGCTGCTCCCTCCCACGCCAAGACGGAAATAGAGGCCGCCAGTCACCGCTGTCCCAGACCCACGGCAGACGTGGCTCTCCAGGGTGGTGTACCAGGAGCCATCCGGGACCGGCTATGAAACCGCAACCCTGGAGCCCGCTGGCCAGGTTTCCCATGTGAACCTGGAGTCTCTACGTTGAGGACACCTAACAGATCAAAACCAATGCCAAGTGTCATGGGTTTCTCTGATGGGCAGAGGCAAGCGTGACCCCAGCCTATGCTGAATGGAGGGGCAGCCGTGCTCTGGGAAGCGGCCACAGCAAGCCCTGTGCGTGGCACGGCAGCTTCTCCCTCTTGGCCACAGCGCTTGAATGAAGAACCCTAAAAGCCATTTCATGGGATTCATCCCCGTAGAGTTCAGTGACCCTGACTCCATCCAAGGAATATTCCAGGTCATCTACGCGAGGCCAGTCCCGGCACTGGGCAGCTCTACGGCTCCCTTCTCAGGGACCACAGCCCAAGCCACCTGGCACCGCGAGTGATCCCTGCTGAGAAGGTGGCTCCCGGCCTTCGCTGCTCACTGGGCTCCTCTGGGTGGAGAGCCCAGGTGTCCCCAGGGACATTGACTCAGAAGATCTGGGGTGCAGTCCAGACGGTGGGTCCAACGTACAGGCCAGGTTGGGGGAGCTGCCCGGGCATCGAGAGCCACAGATCCTTTGTGAAAGGTGCCCTCTGAGAGAAGAGAGGCAAGGATTCCCCTGGGCTCAACTCCACGAGACCTGGAGCATTTTGTGCCCAGAGACTCGATGGGGAGAAGGGAGCAGGGAGGGGAGGGACGAGGAGAGGAAACCAGCGTGCTTGCGTCTCCTCGGCATGTCTGACCAGCCTGCTGCCAGCTACCTGCCATGTGGTGGGAAATGACCGGAATCGTGTCCTCAGAGGCCCCCACCCTGAGAACCAGTCCCGACTCTCCAGCCAGGCCAGGACGCCCAGCCTGTGCCTCTGGAGCTGCCGGCTTCTCCCACCTGGACGTTTCTGGAAGAAACACACCTGCCCTCCGTTGCCTCAGGACCAGCCCTGGCACCCGCCCCCCTCAGCCCCTACCTTGGTCCTCCAGCCTCCTCCAGCCTCCTCCCTCTCTCCTGCTGCAGACCCCACTCCTTGGACACATCTGGGTGGCCCGCTGCCCTGTCTGGATCCCTGAGAGCTGCCCGGGGCCTGCACCTTGGGGGGGCCCTGGCCTCCCCGATTTGCCACTTATTTGTTTCTCTAAAACCCACTGGAGCACCACGGATGGAGTCAGGGCTCCTCTTACCTTCGAGTGACATCTTCCTCCTGTCCGCCCCACCCAGCCCCCCGTCTGCCTGCATCCAAACCCTGCCGTCCTCAGAAGCCCAGCTGCACCCTCAGGACTCTCTTCTTTAAGACTTTCCAACTCCCTGGCAGAAAACATACCTTTCCTCTCCAGTGCCCGAGAAGCAGAAACTGTTCCCCAACTGCTTGTAACACTTAAAACATAGAAAGAGAGAGGTGACGGACAGAGATGCAGGCATTATACATAGATATACGCCATCATTAATTGTTACTTGAGTGTGTACTCTTCCAACCTAGCCCCCAACACACACACTGCCCCCCCCCCCCACCCAGGGCTGGAATGTCTCCGCGGGCAAGTGCTCTGACCAACTCGGAATCACTAATCTATGTTGCATCACGGTCCTTGTTTATGAATATCAATATGTAAGCATGCATTTATACCATGGTGTTACTATGCATGTGTACAGATATTTATGGTAGGCAAAATAACGTCCCCCCAAAATATGTCCACGTCCTTACCCCTGGAACCTGGGAACATGTTACTCTACAAGGCACAAGGGACCTGGCAGAGGTGACAAAGGAGGAGACGGGCAAGTTGGCCCAGGCTATCCAGGTGAGCCTGTATAATCACACCAGCCCTGAGAAGTGGAAGCCAGCTCCCAGCTGTGGTCACAGAGAGACGTGACAATGGGAGGGGCAGAGATGGAGGGAGGGGCCACGAGCCCAGGGGCCTGAAGGAGAAGGCTGGAGAGAGCAAGAAGGCAAGTCCCCAGGAAGGAACGCAGCGGCCAACACCCTGATGTTAGACCAGCGAGGCCCTCCTCACACCACTGACCGCCAGAACTGCAGGATTATACATCTGCACTGTTTCAAGACACTGTATTGGTAATAAGTTGTCGTGGTGGCAGCGGAACTAACACAATACTCTATCGTGTGTACATGATGTGCACATGTACACACATGTCCCTGCTGCACCAGAGTTCTCAAGGACAAGACACATGCCTAAGTCATCTTTACATCCCTTCTAGAACCCAGAAAGGGCCATCACAGAGCAGGTATGTCATGTGAGTTTGTGCAATTCCACCAATATATTAGTAATTTTTAGATGACCCAGAATGTGGGTCATCAGGAGACCCCAGGGAGGGCCCCTCTCCTTGCCGAGACTCGGGGCGGCTAAGTCTGGGCAGGTGGCTGGAGGGAGGGGGGTGGCCTAGCAGGTGCTGGGTGCCAGGATGCAGGAGAGGTGACCACAAGTGGGGAGAAGAGGGTGTCCCAGGGAGGAGACGCCCTGCTGGGGAGCCCTGATCCCAGCCAGTGGCCAGGACGCCAGCTCACTGCTGAGCCTGACAAGCCGGGTCACAGACACAGCACCCGATGCCCCAGCCCCAACCAGCCAGGCCAGGTGTGCGGCGACACTGCAGCTCTAATGACCCCAACAGCTGGCTCAATTCAACCTTTGATCAGGGATAAAGAAACACGGAAATAATAAACACAGAGAACAGCTCTTGTGCAATTAAGCCAAGGCGATAAGATAAAATGGGTGGGTAGTTTCCCGTAAAGGATTACTAAAACATGGTCCAAGACCTTGGACAGCCTTCATCTAATGGACAAGTGTTGGTTTCATGGTCGGTATGGGCCAGCACCGACACAAAGAGGAGCAACACACATCTAGTCTAGGAGAAGGAAGAATAGCTGAGGTTTCTTGGGAATACAGTCTGACAGGTGCTTTACGCATATTATGCAATCAGCCTTCACAGCAGCAGGTGAGGGATATACCACGTTGCCCATTTTACAGAAGAAAACACAGAGTCTTAGGAGGTCAAGTACTTAACCCTGGGTCAGAGGTTAGCTAATGCACCCAGGGTCATTCCATGGGTAAGTTTCAGGGCTGTGTGTCCACCCGACCCCAAGCCTGTCCAGTCCCTCTGCCACAGCCAGACACCAGGCAGCTGGGTTCAGGTTTGGGAGGCAGTAGGGTGTGGTGGTTAGGAAGTGGGGCTCTGGAACCAACTGCCTGGCTCCTGACCATTTCTCCTCTCTCTGCCTCCGTCCCCTCATCTGTAAAATGAGGGCGACAACTGTTATCACAGTGTGTTGTAAAGAGCCACTGAGTTAGCGCCAGAGTACCCAGCCCGTAGTACATGCTCAGTAATATCAGCTCTTTCATTTAAATTCTCTTAGTCTCAGATTTGTCACTGAGTAGCTTTTGGACCTTGAGCAACTTACTTTCTTTGTACCAATATAGAAGAAGGTGACCATTCTTCAAGAAGCCAATTATGTGGTCGGTAAACACCCAACTTCTAAGACGGAGAATTCCCAAGGGAAGAGACCACTCCTGCACCCCTCGCAGGTGACGTGCACGCAATCCTAATTTCTAGACATTCGTCTTCTGGTTCTCAGTCATGCTAAGGGCCGATACTGTGCAAATAGTCTCTATCACGCAGAACCTTCTTTTCACAAGAGAATGTCTTACACAGGATGGAGTCATTTTCTGAAAGCCCTAAGCCCACCAGAGAAACATCTGGAGCCTTCTTAGAAGCCAGAGCTAAAGGCCAGGGTGACTTGCATGGCTGGGATGGTATCATCATCCCTCTCCCAGCTTTATGTCACCAAAACACATGGTGCACGGGTGTAATTCAGGGCTGCGTGTGTGAGCAGCCTGCTTGCTCTGGGGTGCAAACTTGCCTTATTAAAAACAAGCCCTGGAGTAATGAGAACCACTCTAGAAACACCAGCATTAAGTACCACACACTTAGTTGTTGGCTGTAGGATTTTCCCAAGTAGCAACATCTGTTACCAAGGAAACTACAGTGTTGCTACAGCCCTCGAGTAGCTACCATGTTACAGCACTTAACAGGCGAGGCAGTGTTCTCACACCTGCTCACTCGCTCTGTCCGCCCAGCATCAGACCATTTCTCAGCGGAGGAGACAGGCAGCTGGGAACACTGTCCTGCTTGGGTCGCATAGTGGGGGCAGAGCTGTGACAACACAGGTCTCCCACCCCAGCCCCTCTGCAGAGCCCTGTCTTTGGCGCTGGGCTGACCAAGGGAGACGCCAGGTTCCTCTGTGCTGGAGCCGCAGCCCCTCTCCGTCCTCCCTCTCGCTCATCTCTCGAGCACACTCTGCGCAAAGAGGAAAAGAGCCACCATGACAAACCAACATCCATGTCCAACCTGGACCGTGGGCCGACGCCAGCTCTCTCCTCAAATCCCCGGCACACAGAGGCCCAGCTTGTGGCAACGGCCAAGCCTACAGCAGGAAGCGGCAGGAGGGAGACCGGGACACTGAGGCCCGGCCACTCCCCTGCCAGGTGCTGCAGTGTGTTTCATTGCAGCCTTCCATGCTTGCAGACACCGGCCCCTGGACAAAAGTCTTCCCAGCTGGATTCATTTCCTGGGCTGCCATAAAAAATGATCACGAATGAGGTGGCAATTCTGTTGTTCTTGAAACAACAGAAACATATTCTCTTACCATTCTGCAGGCAGGGCTGGCCTCCCTCTGAAGGCTCCAGGGAGGATCCCTCCTGGCCTCTCCCAGCTTCTGGCGTGGCCGGCACTCCTTGGCCTTCCCCGGCTGCAGCTGCATCGCCGCAGTCTCTGCCTCCATCTTCTCGTGGCCTGCTCCCCACGCGTCCTCTCCTCTTCCCACAGCGACACCAGCCATTGGATTCAGGGCCAACCCTCACCCAGCATGACCTTATCTTGCCTGAACTAGTTACATCTGCAAAGACCCTGCTTCCAAACATGGCCACGCTGTGAGCTTCTGGGTGGACATGAATTTGGGGGGAGACTCTTCAATCCCCTTAGCAGCATCCTATACCACCCGCCGCCACACCTCTCCCTACAACAAGCAGCTGGAGAGCCCACAGAGCGGGGAGGCATCAAATCAGCACCTGGCACCTGGTAGAGGGGAGTCAGCTGACACCAGAAGGCTTGGGCAGGTGGGGCTCGGGTCCCATCTCCCGCTTCCTGTCCCCATCCCTCAGCTCTTTCCTTGAGGGTAGGTATCCGCTGCTTCCCTAGAAACCAACACAAATAGCCAAGACCCTCCCGTCCCCAGAATACCCCAGCTTTTTCCACAGCTAGAGAACTCCTGACGTAGTAGGACATAGTGACTTAAATATGTTTTCCATTTATCTAGATGTGGCATCTAAAATTTCCAAAAAATATGGATTGGGGGGCAGGGTAGAGAGGGATACAGGGACATCAAGCTTGACTTTGTCCCTACTCGGGGCACCACTGCAATGCTTGCTGGGGTCTACATAAGCTGAAAAAGACCCGTTCCTGCAACTTCCACAGCCCTCCTTCCTCAGAGACGCAGCCTTGCACGGAACGCTTAGCAACTGGTTTTCCAGCCTTGGGTTTCTGAGCACTCTGCCCCGAGTTATGTGAGTCTCTCTCCCAGAAATCCCTGCAGCTGGGGTCAGAGGTCCTGGCTGGGCTGCTGGGTTTTATCACATTGAACAAGTCCATGGGTTCCTTGGCCAGAGTTTTCCCCTGGTGACAGGGAGAGGGAGGAGGGTGGAAAATGCAGCTCACGGGTCAGCCCTGTGACTGCTGATGGGGACAGCCGCGATGAGAGTTCTCTGTGAGCTCCACACGCCATGCGACCCTTCCTCATCCTGAGTTATCAGAAGGCACCAAATGCCTGCTGAGATACACTCAGCGGGTCAGATAACAGCCCTCCCAGCACAAGTTTCTTTGCGAAAGAAAAACCCGAAGAGCAGCACGGGCTACAGATCACTGAGAAGACACACTGCTCTGTGCGGTCGAAGAGATTGAAGATTTCGATGTGACGAGCTGAGTCAAGTATGAAGGGTGCTCCTGTTTTCCCACTGGGTTCAGTCAAATGGCGGGTCTCCCTCTTCCCTCCTGCCTCCCCCCATGGTAGAGAGATGTTATAATCATGTGCCGTCTGTGTCCTCTCTCCCGCCAGCCCTGCGCATTCCAGGGAATCCTTCTGCCCTTCAGCAAGATGACACCAGATGAAAAAAAAGAATACCAAGTCAATTCGAGCAGAGTGCATCTGCACAGCCAGCTGTCCCCAGGGGAACTCTCAACTCGCTCTGCACTTGGAACGCTTCTTTTTTTAACCTCAACTAAATATAGGAGCCAGCCAGTGAACAGAATAACAGGAAAGCTCACCCCAGAGCCCTGGCACCTCCCACCCCGTCCCACCCAGCTTCCAGCTTCCGCCTTCCTCGGCCAAGATCTTGACGGCCTGACCCGCCCGTGGAAGGTTCCACAGTTCCCAGCAGCAGATGGCAAAGATTCAGAGCCTCCTGCTGGAACACATCTCGCACCGGCGTCACACCTGCGGGACCAGGGCCAGCGGTACCACACGGGCCACGGCTGCTCACCAAGAAGAGCCCAAGCGTGTACCTTCCTCATTACCCTTGAGGGCATATGAAGAATTCGAAACATTTCTGCTTTAGAGTAATGTTCCCTAGACAAGCTGTATTCCATGGGCTGTGCATTTTCAAGAAAAATGTTTCAATTTTATATTTTCACTTTAGTGATAATATAAATGTTAAAAAGTATTTTACCTTCATAAATCCACAATTGAAAGTTTCATAGAATAAGACTCACTCAGTGTTTGACAAATGAGAGGGAATTCGTGATTTTTTTTCCCCCCTTTAAATGGGATCTAAGCATTACTCAAGTTTGGAGGGGAAAAGAAAAGAACAGTACAAGAATATAATCTCTAACCCGGTGGTTCTTAAAGTGGGTTCCCCAGACCAGCAGCAGCAATACCACCTGGGAATTTGTTAGAAATGCAAATTCCTGGGCCTCGCCCAGATCTTCTGAATCAGAAAGTCTGAAATCTGTGTTTTAACAAGGCCTCCAGGGAATTCTGACACAACTGAAGCCCAAGAGCTGTTGCAATCTAATGAATATTCAAACTGTTATGCTAGAACTTGGAATGCTGGCATCTCTTACCATGTATTTTTAATTGAACCTGGAGTATTTCTGCACATATTTTTACCTGCCGCTATTTCACTCTGGAATGGGTCCCTTTTGACCAATCATATAAAGCCTCGGATCCCAGGAGAGGCTTTGACACAACCCTTGGTGTTGCTATAGGTGGTGGTCACTATTGGTGGTCACTGTTAGTCACAGGGCTCGAGTCATGCCCTGGGCACTTGCTAAACACCAGGCAATGTGCAAATTCGTAGAATCCTCCCAGCTACCTCTGAGATTTAAAATCACAAACCAAAAAAACCCCTACTCTTATCCTCACCTCACAGATAAGAAAACTGAGGCCACAGAGGTTGAGCAACTTGCCCAAGGTCACACAGCCAATGGAGACAGAGTTGGAGCTGGAGTTCACGTTGCCCAGTCCCCTCGCCTACACGATGTTGAACCTATAAGAAAGAACCATTGCCTGGGATGCTTTCTAGAGTAGGACAGACACTGCAACTTCAGGGGACTTCAGAGACAATTAAGTCCAATCCCTTTATCCCACACAGACGAAGCTACTAAGGCCTCGGGGTGCAGGGCAATGGCACAGGGTGTCCCAGCCAGTTACGCGGAAGGGCCAGGGCACGCCCTGAGGTCTACCAGATTGTACTTCTCACTTAGAAAGCCACAGGTCCTGGCTGCCAAAGGAGGGACCGGGCTTAGGTCACGGGTCCACAAGTACGTCGTTCCACTTCAAAAGCTTTTGCAGTTCCCGAAATTTAAGAATTAGAGGCCTGACCTGCAGAGAACAAAAGGCTTTTGAATACCAATTAATAATGAGCCAAATAATTATCTTCTTTGGAAGAGCATAGTTTAACAAGAATAACTCAAGCTCTAATAAATCAGCCTTTCTAAGGAAGTCATGACTTTTCCCGAAGTGTCAGATCAAAGAGGATTCCTGCTCTAGTGGATGGAGGCTGTGTCTGTTCCCCGTCAGGCTGGGGGGCCGAGCTGTCCCCGGTGGAATCTGTCTCTTCTTTTCCTTTTTCTTCCTCTGCCACCTTTTACTTTTGTTTTCAGGTGCTCTCTGCCCCCTACCTGGCTCCTGTCTCTGCACACCTTCTGCATTTACAGAGGGCGAGTTTCCACTTTTTTCTTTCTGGAATGTTCTAACACAATTGGTGTCTGTCCCTCTCCCTGTGTCCAGGACTAGTTTTGAGCTCTTCACGCATCTGCCCATGTTTCCTTAACAAAACATACCTGTGAATGAATGGCCCCATTTGTGCACGCCCTTGACTTCCTGAACGATTGTTTCTCCTTGTATGACCACAGAGTGGCTTTCAGCAAGAGATTTGTTTTTCCCAAAACACTTGGACTCCGGGGTCGAGCCCCTCTGGCGCTGCTGGGGTCATGGTTAACAATACGCCTGTATTGTGCACCCTCCCACACAAGGCAAGGTGCCGCCAGCAGCGTCCCTGCGCCCCAAGAGGCCATGCAAACTCCCTGGGACGCGAGACAATGTTGAATTCAGGAGCATAATGTGCTCATTGAGTGGTGTCAGGAGTTCCCATCCTGGAGCAGCCACAGACCCCAGGTGAGAAAGCCCAGAATTACGACAAGGGGTCCAGGAACTCAGATGTCAATCAAGCATTGTCTGAAAACCGAATTAAGTCAGATTGACTGATTTTCAATCATATATGGGTACTATTGGCAAGACCCAAATGCCTTAAAAAAGCTGAGAATTTATAAAACCTTTTTGACACTAGTTGTTTTCTTGATCCACAAATATCAAAGTCTCCTATGGATCTTTAAGATGTGTTGACGTCACTAAGGACCCTCATTGCAAATACTGGGAGCCCCTGGTCCGGGCAGTCGGTGCCCTGACAGGCAAAAGTGGGGGGGGTCACCCCAGCAGGGCTATCTAGGGAAGGGGGCTTCTGGTCCGGCCCCTGCATAGGGGCAGGGGTGGAAACAGGACTTGGATGAGTGGGTGGCAAGTGGGAAAGGCCTGCGTTCCCCAAAGGGAAGTGCCTAAGGAAAGGTGTGGAGGAAGAAACAGTCCGACCTTGGCTTTCGTTTGTTCTCTCTTGCATTTTCTATTAGCATCTGACGACCAGAAAAGGGCATTGTTCTGAGCCGCATGCGTGGGCAGACAGCTGAACCTCTCTGAACACAGCTTCCCCTCACAGTCCCCCCAGGCCTGGCTCACGTCCCACCTGGCCAGCCCAGGCACGCCAGTTGAAAATACGGGCCCTGGAGCCCAAGTGTCACTTCCGAACACAGCCTGGAGGAGGACAGCCGTGCACCCGGGCTCAGGGGACTGACCCCAGCCCCATCAAGCCCACACTGCCACTAAGGGAAGCAGACCTGCTCTGTGGAGCTCCCATTGTGTTTTGGGGGATGGGAGGCAGAGATTTGGAAAGGAAGTTGAATCACCCAAAATGCCAGCAGACAGACTTACATTTGCACAAACTATGACAACATGCTGGAAAGGTGTTCTTTTTGCCATGAAAGCATTTTGATCCCATAAATAAAACAGTGCGGTCCTGATTGCTGACTGCCGAGATGAGACAAGGTTGCTGAGAGGCCAACCCCACGCACCCCCAAAATAAGAATATTCTCTTGAAATATTCAGACACAGAGGCTGGCTGTCGGGGGCCCGGAGGGGGCTCTGCTGGATGCAGAAGCCGGTCCAAGCCGGCCCCTGTACAGAGCCTCTGCCTGTGGTACAACTGGGACAAGCTGATGCTGTGCGAGGCTCTGGCCTTTGTCTGCCCCACCCTTGCAGCCAGGGCCTCCCCCCAGCTCCGAGGCCCAGTGACACCGGCAGTCGCCTCACTGCTGGGCGGCCTGCTTGGCACCCAGGCCACTTTGGGCTGCTGCTGTTCCAGGAGTTCCCAAACCGACACGCCCTCATCCTCCAGACTCCATGGATCCCTCAGTCACTGCATGACTGTCTGTGGCCCCAGCCCGGGGGGTGGACGTGGGGGCAGGTGTTGAACAAGACGGAGCCCCTTGGACAGATCTCATGGGGCTTAAGTCTGCCAGAGAGATGCCGAACAGTTATATTCAGTGGCTATTAGTGACAACTGATATCAGTGCTACCAA
Source organism: Indri indri (assembly GCA_004363605.1). Taxonomy (NCBI): domain Eukaryota; kingdom Metazoa; phylum Chordata; class Mammalia; order Primates; family Indriidae; genus Indri; species Indri indri. Next base: position 177,310 of record RJWJ010000364.1, on the reverse strand, counting down.
GGAAAACAGTGCTGAGTTGCAGGAAGACAATGATGGCTGGGCTGGGGCACAGGAGAACACACAGGACCATCCTTCTGGAACGTTCCGATGGGCATGCCAACATGCTTCAAGTTTGCTCTGGCAGCCACTGGAAAATGGGTGGGAAGGAGCCAGGACGGGCCTCAGGAGGACACTGGGGCACCCTCTGCAGCCATCCGGGTGAGAGGCGAGGACTGCCTGGCCCTGGGGCCGCCTTGGAGGCTGAGCCCAGTGCACAGAAGCTCTCAGTGGAGGGGGAGAAGGGGGAGTGTGTTGTCAGGGGGACCCAGAGAAACAGAACCAATAGGTGACATATGGATGTACAAAGAGATTTAGCACAAGGAATTGGCTCACACGATTGTGGAGGCTGAGAAATCGCAAGATCTGCAGCGGGCAGACTGGGGACCCAGGAGAGCCAGGGGTGCAGTCTGAGTCCAGAGGCCCAGGGACCAGGAGCGCCCGTGGCATAAACTCCAGTCTGAAAGCCACCGGCTCGAGACCCAGGAAGAGCCTGTGTTTCCGTTTGAGTCCAAAGGCAGAGACACGCCAATTCCTAGCTCAAAGCTCCAGCAGGCAGGAGGAATTCTCTCTCCCTCAGGGGAGGCCAGGCCTTCAGCCGATTGAGCAAGGCCCACCCACACCGGGAAGGGCCATCTGCTTTGCTCAGTCTACTGAATCAAACATTAAATCCACCCAGAAACACCTTCACAGGAGCACCCAGAACAATGTTGGGCCACATATCTGGACACTACATGGCCCAGTCAAGTTTACCTGGAATGAACCATCACGGGGAGGGACAGAGATGCCGGGGAACACGGCCCTGCACCCGGGAAGGGGAGGCGGGACTGTGCAGACAGTCTGGCATGTCAAGTCTTGCACATAAGTGTGGGGCTCAGACGAGGGGACAACCGCGGCAAAGCTGGAGCGGCACAGGTGTGTGGAGGTTTTGGGGCCCCAGACAATCGTGAGCTCCCCGAAGGAAAGAGAGGCTGGAGCTCGAGGCACATCCAGGACTGAGCCCTGAGGAGCCCGAGGACCCCCACTGCTGGGAGTCTGAGTAGACGGGAGGGAGCTGACATTGAAGATGCCTGAGCAGACTGGGGCAGGGCTGGCCCAGGTGGGTCATAGCCTCCCCTGGGGACCCTGCAGCTCACCTGCCTGCTGGCCCCTCATCCATCAGCCCATTCACCCAACAGTACAGTTCCAGTGGGTAGCGAGAACCAGTGGGGCCAATGTGCCAAGTCCTCCTCTCCAGCCGCCTGTCACCCCTGGGCCTCCCCAGACTCGCCTTAAGGCAAAGCAAACTGATTTCCTTTATAAGATGTGCCTGTGAGGCAACACGACTCCCGGCGCACAGCAAATCCACCAGCAGAGTCTGCTCATCCCGATGCGCATGCCCTGCCACGCTGTCCCCCACAGAGACCCCGAGCTGCTGCAGTGACGCAGCTCCAGGCGGGCGGGAGGCTCCTGTCCGCAAGCCGCTCCACAGGGAGGTTTATGAGACACGCCTGCTGCAGCCTCGCCCCACACACACTCACACATGCTCACACGCACACACTCATACACACGCGTGTACACCCACACAGTGCACACTCTCACTCACCAGGTGTCCACAGTCTCACACTGATGCTCACGAACACACACATACACACTCCCATGCACACACTTGCACACACACTCATGCACACCCACAGAGGCACACAATCTCAAACACTCATACACACTCATGCTCACATCCACACTCGTGCACACTCACACAGTACACGCATACATTCTCTCAAATACACATTCACATACTCAAGCTCAGTACACACATGCACATACTCACATACATACACATACATGCACACACACACATACACATTCATGCACACTCACATGCACACACACATGCACACTCCTTGCATCTCCATCTTTTCTGGCCACACCGGCCACTCCTCAGTCAGCCCCTTAAGCCTGAGCGTGTGTCTGTAGGAGCAGGGCCTCCCCCAGGGCACAGGTCAGGGGGCCAAGCCACCAGGAGACAGCTGAGATGACCCTTCAGAAGCAGCAGTCACCAGATGACTAACATCCAGAGGTTCCTGTCGGTTGGAGATCAGTGGTTGGGCAACACCGGCCTTACAAGAAATCACATGAGCAGCCACCAAGCTGCAGACAGAAAAAGCAAAGGCTCTGCCCACTGTTGTGGTTTTTGCTTTTCTGGAAAATTTACTTTGCACATTTTTAAGTCATTACATGATGCTACATTCGTAAGCAAATTTCACTCAGCACTCTGGACGGTTTCTGAGCTGTGAAGTCCACTGAGTGTTACTAAGTATATTCTTCCTCCTTGAATGAAATTGTCCATCTTCTCCTACTTAGGGATGGATCCTCATCAGAACCATTTCTTTCCCTACTCCAAGATTTTCCACTAAGGATCCAACTGGAGCGTCTGTCGGTAAATTACGCGGATTCGCAATCCAGCAGCTCTTTTGCTTCCTGCCAGCATTTGGAATGAGCTACTTCCTGCTCTACTTCCTGTCTCTCTCACATTTACTGCATCTTATTTTGGGGGAATAACCAGTTGCCTACACCCACAACATCTCTCAGTTGGGTTCACTACAGCTTCTTTTTTGGACATCAACAAATAAAAACACAAACACACCAAAAAAATCATGTTAAGATGAACATTTTACCCGATGGCAGAAGCCTGTGTTACTCATCAAAACTTTGAGATAACCAGGGTTCCCGGGACCTCGCTCTTCCTATAAAAGGAGCAGAGCGGCTGATCAGACAAAAAGCCGACAAGCAAGTCCCACTTTTGGATCAGTCGATGGTGCGGGGGCTGGACCCCATCATTCACCTTTTCCCTTTGTTCCCCAGTTTAAAAAACAGCAAATACCTGTGAGCAACCACCTGGGCTTTCCTGAAAGATTCTCGCATTGTTGGTGAGGGTTTGTCTCGTTTTTTATTTCATGTGCCTAAAGAGAAGTGAGCCGATCACAGGAGAATGTATCCGATGGGAGCACCTGCCCAGGAACGTTACCGGGAGGAATGAATGCCTATGTAGGGGTGTGGGTTCCTAAGGAAGGATGCTCGGTAAGTATAGTACAGGCCACATGATTATCAGCATGAGGGTAATGACGACTCTGTAACCACCAGCGACTACGGCATTAATAGCCAAACAAAGATAATAACAGGCTAACGAGTTAAACAGGGACCAGCGTGGCTTGCCCGAGAATGCTTTCTTATCCCACCAAGTCAACACTTGGAGCAACTTCTTGACTTTTCAAAGTCTGCTAGCTTCAAGATGCTTTCCCTGCCTTTCTTCCGACACCTGCCACCTAATCCCAGGCAAAATTATCTGCCGAGGGTTCACCCGATCAATATATGTGTAAGTTATTTGAGGACATTAAGTTTATTAAGCTTAAAAATACTGTTTTTCCACAAAGGCGGGTCAATACAAAAATATCATCCCAGGGAAAAGAAGCCCGTGGTCTAGGGCAGAGGCTAGCAAACTTTCCCTGTCGGAGCTGGATCGTAAATATTTTCAGCTTTGTGGACCGACCATTCAGTCTTTCTTGCAGCCACTCAACTCTGCCACTGCAGGGCACAAAACAGCCGTGGAGTGAATGAACGGGCGTGAGTGCTGTCTTATCCCACTTTCTGTTGCTTACAACAAAATACCTGAAACCGAGTAATTTATAAAGAAAAGAATTGTATTTTTTACAGTTCTGGAGGCTGAGAAGTCCCAGGTTAAGGTACTGTACCTGGAGGGAGCCTTCTTGCCGGTGGGGATTCTCTGCAGAGTCCCGAGGTGGCACAGGGCCCCACGTGACAAGGTGGGAGAGAATGCTAGCTCAGGTCTCTCTTCCTCTTTCTATAAAGCCAACAGTTCACCTCCGATGATGGCCTACTCATCCATTAATCCACGAATGGATTAATCCCAATCACCTCTCAAGGGTTCCACCTCCCAAACCGGCACATTGGGGATGAAGTTTCAACATGAGTTTTGGAGGTGACATTAGCAAGTGTACTCCAATAAAACTGTTCATGGGTGCTAACATTTAAATATCATATAATTTTCATGTGTCACAAAATACTATTTTTCTTTTGATTTTATTCCCCCAATGTTAAAATATAAAAACTGTTATTAGCTTGTGGGCCGTACAAAAACAGGTGACAGGCTGGATTTGGTTTGTGGGCTGTAGTTGGTCGGCTCCTGGTCTACAGCACTTCTATCAGTGAAAAAACCTTGTGCACGCACCTCTAGTAATACACATGCACTCTATATTACGTATGTGATAGAGCAAACTCAAAAAATGAGCAAAGTGAGATTGAAAACCATAAACTGACATTCTAGAATTTTCTTGCTGAACAACTTTAGTGGATCATCTTATAAAGTCCTGGCAAGGCATGTGCACACTTTGGAAACGTCTGAGCCAGAAAATGAGAAGGAAAACTCCTGTAAGATTTAAGTTTTCCATGAGCCCACTGTTTCCAGCGATAAAGGAACTACTGGGACATCCGACATTTCAGTCTGAGATATTTTGGTAAATGAAGACATGCCAGCATGAATTCGCAAAGCCTAGATGTGAAAATTGGAAAAAATCTCGGTATTTCAAGATCCGAGTAGGGCCGTGCTTGAATCCTTCAGCTCAAGATCTGCGGAAGCACTTTGGTGTGCTCAGTCAAACCTGTGCAATGAGGACAAAAGTCAGTATTTTATCCTGATGGAGAAGGAGGATGTGGAATGCCCTCCATCTGCCCGCTCCCTTTTTTTTTCTTTTTGAGAGCTTTAAACCATCCCAATTTCTTTTTTGAAGTCTGACGATAAAGCCAGTGGGCCCCTCCAGCCTTGTCATTACTGGACACCCTTGGAGACCATGTATTGGGGGATGCATCTTGGTCTGTCTCGGCAGCCCGAGGCCCCAGCCTAAACCTGGATCAGCCGACAATCTGAACCACCCCTCAGCTTCCTTGAATCTGTTCCCAAGCTCAGAACCAGGAGTTGACTCAAAATTGAACTAAACAATTCTCTCCCCACCCCATGCCCCCCAGTCACTCACACACACACACACACACACACACACACACCCCTAAAGTCAAGCCAGTGAAGCCAGACCCAAGGGAGAGAGTGTGAGGAATGAAGCCTGTCAATCATCATTACCGCCCCTGCAAGAAGCTGAAAGTTCCGGAGAACAGGCCAGAGTTTTGAGAATTTCCACCAAGGGCTACGGCCACAGACATCGCTCCCACATGCATGGTGACCACGTGGCCTGGACTTTCCGGGACAGTGCCCACTGCAAAGGTTCCATCCCTGTGACTTTTACGTAACTGAACCCCCAGGTCGGGAACACAGGCCATGGTCAGCAGAGGTGTGGTCACGATGCGCCCGCACGTGAACTTACATGTCTTCAAACTGTGCCAGGCGCGTGTTCGGTGCATTGGTCAAACGCACTCTATGCTGCCTCTTTCTCCCACTTTAGGGTGTTGAGACCCCTAATTGACCACATCTGAAAACCTCTGAAGAGTCTAAAATCAGGAACCATAGCTCTGACAATGGACCATTATGAAAATTTGTAGAAACTCTAAATGAACCAATATTAAGATAAAAATCCTGGTGAATTACATATGTATTCTAGAAGATTAAAATCAGGAAAACAGAGGGAAATGGAAGGCTGGCGCCTGGCACTGAGTAGGCCCAGTCCCTGCCCCCTGCCCAGGTGGCACTTCTCCCGCCCACCTGCAGTGGCACCCAGCATCAGCAATGATCTCGACCCACAGAGGACAGTATGTCTCCAGCAGAGCCTTGTCCCTGGTCGGGAGAAAACCACAGGCTTTCTGAACTTCCAGCCCTGGCTCCGGCAGGACAAAGACGCAGCTCAACTCCCAAATAAATTCCTCTCTGCTGTCCTGCAGAGTACTAATTGCCCACAATGAGCAAATTACAATCATTAAGGACAGTTGTGCAAAACCTTTGATGGAGGTAGCAATCCTTCGCCCTGGAATTGCAAGGCCTTTCCTAAATATTAATTAGAGGCCACACCAGCCACCTTAGCTAGGGCAGGGCGCTCCCATTTTAGAGATGGGGAAAACTGAGGCACAGAGTGACCCATTTCTTACTCCATTTCTTGAGACAAACATGCACATTTTAAACAGTTTAAATTAAATTTTGCACATCATCTGTAAGGGGTTAGTTAAATACATTGCTTAGCCCTTTTGAGGAATGGTAGGTAGGTGTAGAAGTTCATGTTTTCAAAGACATGGGAAAATGCTTATTGTGGAATTTTAAAGGAGAATAAGAAGGATGGAGGCTGCGTTGGTAGGGGATTCTCAGTCATGTGTGAAAACGTGGGTGCCTGTCTGCGTGGCTGTGGGTATCCGCGTGTTGAGACTAGACCATAATGTTAACACGGGGTAGCAGTTTGGGGCAGGATTCAAGATGATATTTTAGTTTTCCCTTTGTACTTTTGTGTCATTTCTAGATTTTCAGCAATAATCATGTAATCTTTTATAATAAGGAAAAAGATAAAGGTTTTAAATAACTTTAAAGATTTTTTTTTTTTTGAGACAGAGTCTTGCTCTGCTGCCTGGGCTAGAGTGCTGTGGTGTCAGCCTAGCTCACAGCAACCCCAAACTCCTGGGCTCAAGCGATCCTCCTGCCTCAGCCTCCCGAGTAGCTGGGACTACAGGCATGCACCACATGCCCGGCTAATTTTTTCTATTTTTAGTAGAGAGAGGGTCTCACTCTTGCTCAGGCTGGTCTTGAACTCCTGACCTTGAGTGATCCTCCTGCCTCGGCCTCCGAGAGTGCTAGGATTACAGGCGTGAGCCACCGCACCTGGCCTAAAGATTTTTTTAATTTAAAAAATAAAGATTTTTTTAGAAGACTTTTCTATTCTTTGTTTTAGGTCAGGCCCCTAGTCCTCCCATATCAACTCTTTAAATGCACATGAGATGTTGACTTTGCAGCCCTCTTCTCGAAGTGACACAATGCTCCATTGCCTTTACTCGTTTGTGGTGATCTGCCAAGCAGGACCACATGGGTGGGACTCTGGTCAGTTGCCACCTCCCTGGAATTCACCTGGAGAGGTTGCAAATGTCCAGCAAGGTCTGGAGACTCAGCTTGGGCCAAATCCCAGGTCTCAGCAGACACCATGCAGAAGGGGCCCAGGACCACCCACGGCCCCTGCTGGGAGCCCATGGAGTGACCTTTGGTGGCTGAAACGGCCATGTGTGCCAAGTGCCTCACTCTCGGCCCACCCAGTGTTCTGGTGGTCAGGAAGAGGGGAGAGGACAGCCCCAACATCAAAGACATAGCAACTGCCTGGTGACATCCTGTCCAGCCAGCCGGAGGTGTCAGCTCGAGGCTGGACTCCGCTTCCTGCTGTGAAGGCAGCTGCTGTCCTCTTGCCTTCAAGGCAGGGGTGAAAGGTTCGCACCATCCTGCAAACACCACTCTCCAGCCTTTAACATCCACCCCCAAACAAAAGAGCAACCGGACGTCAGGAGGCAACACTGAAACCCGCAGGCAGTGTGGAAGGACGTTTGCCCACTAGCAAAATTTACCCACCGCACCTTGAAAGGAAAGAGCCGTTCCCCCCTTAATCGCCTTTGGATTTGACCCCAGATGCTCCAGCTATTGGCCATTGCCAAGGCGCAGGGATAGGGAGCCAGGGAGGCCCCGCATTGCTCAGCACCTCTGAGCACAGGCTGACTCTCTCTGCAGCAATCTGGGGAATGTGGGCGCACTAGGGTGGAGTGGGGGACGACAGTTCACGTCGGGCAAGAGCAGCGGCCTCGACTTGTTTCTGGCTTTTGACTCTGCAAGGAAATCCGGGCACGTTCGATTTATCTTCGTGGGTATCGGAGACTCAGAGCACCACCTCCTCCTGCTGGTCGCTGCTCCTGCAGAGCCGTGACACACCTTGCAGGGAACCTCACACGAAAGTCTTGTCTCCATTAAGCTGTGCGTGGACTGCAGTTTCTGGTGGGAGCAAGGGTGCGTGGGGCTGCGGAAGGCTGGGTGGGCGGGGGCTGGGATGCTGGTGGAAGGGGGCAAGGTGGTGGGCAACCCCCTTACAGGACCCGCCAGGGCAGAAAAGCTGTGGGAGCCGTGCCTGGGTGCAAAAGGGGAGACCGGCCAGGTACCCCCTGAGAGAGCCCTGAACACACCTGCAGGGAGGAAGGGGGAGGGAGGGGACAGAGCCGGGCCGACCTGCCAAGGGCTGAGCCGGGAAGGGAGCAGAGCAGGAAGGAAGCCAGGTCTGAGGGCCCAGGGGGGCCCCGCCCTCTAAGCTGCCTCAAAAAAATCCCCTGGACTCCCTTCCACCTCCTGCCCGGCCTGCCAGGGTTTGTTGACAGTGTCTTGCGTGAAGCTCCAAACAGGAGAAAACAGAGCCTCTGCACCAAGAGGCTTGCACCCCGCTGGGGAGGACCCCTGCATTTTGAGGGAAAATGAAGATCTGCAGGATGATGGAGAGGAATGTGGGGGCCCCGTCCAGCCCTCCTTTCCCCAGGCCGGGCTGTCCCCGAGAGCCCCCGAGGGCCGCTCCAGCCCCTCACACCTGGCTCGTCTTCCCAGTGGTTCTGGTTCTTTCCTCCGCCCCATCCGCCTCTCCCCCAACATGATGCCAGCCCCCAGCACCTTCCCCAGGACCCACTGCCAGGGCTCCGCCTGCAGCTTGGCTGATGGAAGCAGCAGCTCAGCTTGGGAGAGCCCCCATCCCACCCCAGGAACCCACACCCCGGAATTCGGCCAGTGCCCCAAGGTCAGACCCATCTGCACCCCACCCGCCCCTTCCCCAAAATGGTCTGAAAGGACCCAAGCGGAGAAAGCGAGGTCCGGCCTCCCAGCCGGACAGGTGTGCTCCGTCACTGGGGGAGGATGTCAATAATAGCATCTATTGGTATTAATCCCACAGACAGGTGACAGGGACAGAGCGCAGAGTTGGGAATCGGGAGGCTCGGATTCCCACCCCCGTTCTGACTCTTGTCGCTGTGCAACATACGATCCAGCCTCCATTTCCTCATTTATAAAAAGTTGTTGATGAAATACCTTGGAAATTCATTCCAACTGTAGAATCAAAGAGATGATGATGCCGACAGGACACGTGCCTTCAAGAACTGCTTCCTGGGCAAATGCTCGCTCACGCTCTGTTAGCTAGGTCCTCCCCTCCCCCTCCCTCCCCCTACCCTCCCACAGGGGGCTGGGTGAGTGTCGGGTGGGGCTGAGGCTGGTCCGAGCCAGGAGCGGGTGAGCCAAGCCCCCACCAGGGCCCCTGTCCTGCATCCCAGTCTATCACGTATATGTGAGAGAGAAACCTCTACATGCTAATTTACAGGTGCTTGAGAAGAGAATGAAATTCGTGGACCAAAGATACAGAAATGTCTTTTCCACGGAGAGGCAGGCCGCAGCACCACCCTCCGGGGCCTTAACACCTTCCTACCCCACCGTGCCTGGTGCTGTCGGAGGATTTAACCTCACAGCCCAGCCAAGACCGTCAACTCAGCTCAAAATTCAGTCCAGGGAGAGAAACTGACCAAAAGGGAGTGGAAGCCAGGGAGAGAAAAATCATCTTTTTGTGCCACCAAAGAACACTCATGAACGCTACGACGCCGTGAACCAGGCGGTGAAGATGAGCCGTCATGGCGCCATGAATTCAGTTCCGGCTGAATCAGCCACGCGTTAACGGTGATGCAGACGCCGCCCAGCCAAAGGCAGAACCTGCAAAGATCAAGGCTCCCGGGCCTCGAAGGCCACCTCCGCAGCAAGCTGCACGCTCGCCCATGCTCCCAGGGCTGCAGTGTCAGGAACAAAAATCACCTCCCAGAGTTAATGAGGTGTGGCGGTTCCAAGGCCCATCCAAGGGTTAGTTAAGGCCTCACTGAGCGGCATACCTGAGTCTCGACACATGGGCTGAACTCCAAACCTGGGCGCTGAGGACACGTGGCCAAATGGGGAGGAGGAATGTGAGGCTGCCCAGGCGGCCACCGCGAGCTGTACAAGGGGAAGTCTTTGGATTCCATTCCTCCAGAGAAGACTGCGCTGGCCGGGGCCGGAGGAAGGCCAAGGCCTCTGCCCACGGTAGCCCATCCAAGGCTAAAGCACAGCCACGGCCCCTCCTCTCAAGCCCGGCTCAACCCCCCGGACACAGGGCTGAGCCAGGCTGGGTCCGTGGTCAGCATGACCTAGTCCTAAGATTTGAGTTTCTCTGCCGCACTTGCGAGAATACAGCCTTGGAGTCTTTGTTAGTCTCCGAGGGCTGCCACAGCAAACTATCACGAACTGCGAGGCTTAAAACAACAGAAATTGACAGTCTCACGGTTCTGGAGGCCAGAAGTCCAAAACCCAGGTGTCAGCAAGGCCGTGCTCCCTCTGAGACACGGTGGAGTCCCCCCTTTCCCCTGCCAGCTGCCGCAGTGACCGTCCGTCCTTGGTGCTGTTTGGCTTGCAGCTGCCTCACTCCGATCTCCACCGTCACACTCGCTGTGTGTCTGCGCGTGACATTTTCCTCTCCTTAGATCCAGTCATATTGGACTAGGCCCCCAACGACCTCATGTTAACTTGATCACACCTGCAAAGACCCTATCTCCAAATAAGGTCTCATTCACAGGTACCAGGGCTTCGAACTTGACAAAGCTTTCGGGGGGGACGCAAGTCAGCCCATGACAAATTCCTAATCCTTGGGCTCAAAAGAAAGAAAATATTACAGCTCAAAAATGTTTACAAAATAAACATTATTGCTTATAAACATATAGAAATAATCTGAAGGTACATGATTTGGAGCTCTTATTTATTGAACTTATTATGCAGTCATTAAAAATGATTCCTGAGAGACTGTGACAAGATGCGACAAGAGGACAAAATATTTCTAAAAATGTGAAGTGACACCTATGGTGACAATTACGTGAAAATACGTGTCGCGTGAAGGGTGAGGACTGGGTGGACAGAGGAAACCACTGTGTTGGAGGCGAGGGATTATGGACAATTTTTCTCTTCGCGTTTTTATCTTAAACTTCCCTTTATTTAATATATTTCTACATTGGAAAGAAGTGGGAAAGGATGGGTTTGTGCCACCTCTGACACTCACCAGCTGCAAGAATTGGGGAAGGCACTTAGCCTCTGCACTTAGTTTTCTAACAGCACATTGGGCCGAATCTGTGTCCCTTCTGCCTCCGGGAGCAGCTGGGGACTCACGTGGTCAACGTGACTTAAGGATCGGCAACCCCGGGTGACCGTGACATCGGATCGTGTGATTAGAGGACTTGGCTGAATTTCTGTTGTCCTTCCAAATGCTGGAGGAAGCTCTGTGACTAGTCAATATTTCTGGCAATAAAGAAGAGGAAGAAGAAGCCGGGCGTGGTGGCTCACGCCTGTAATCCTAGCACTCTGGGAGGCCGAGGCGGGTGGATCGTTTAAGCTCAGGAGTTCGAGACCAGCCTGAGCAAGAGCGAGACCCCCATCTCTACTAAAAATAGAAAGAAATTATCTGGACAACTAAAAATATATATATAGAAAAAATTAGCCGGGCAGGGTGGCGCATGCCTGTAGTCCCAGCTACTCGGGAGGCTGAGGCAGGAGGATTGCTTGAGCCCAGGAGTTTGAGGCTGCTGTGAGCTAAACTGATGCCACAGCACTCTAGCCCGGGCAACAGAGTGAGACTTTGTCTCAAAAAAAAAAAAAAGAAGTGGAAGAAGAGGAGGAATCAGTGCTATGAAGAATGAAAAATTAAAGTGAGTTCAACCAGCAGACATGGGCGTCATGGGCAGAAATTTCCAGAAGTTTGGTTCAGTGTCACACGATGTCTCTGCCATAGGCTCAACCGTAGGTCTTCAGGCTGCTGCCCCAAGCTCTCCAAGAAGAGCTGTGTTTTACAGGCACAGCTTCACTCTTCACCAAGCCCTACAGCACTGGAACCCACAGAGCCTCCCTGCTCTCGTCACCCACACGTGACCCATTGGTTCCACGCTGCCCTGCAGAGTGACCACTCCAGGGAGGCACGCTGCTGTGGGCAGGGCAGGGCACAGGACCAGCGTCCTTGCTCTGTGGGCTCCTGTAAGCATGAGGGAGACCGACAATCAGCAAACAAAACGCTCCGGGTGTGTCAGAAAGAAAGACAAGGTAGGATGAGAGCCCAGAGCCAGGGACGGCCTCCCTGAGGAGGAGATGTCTGGACAAGACGCCAGACAGCGAGAGAACCAGCATCCTCGTACTGGGGGGAAAGAAGACCTCATCCGGAGGGGTCAGTGAGCACAAAGCCGACAACACAGGACATAGAAATCACTGAGCACTGGGGGACCCTGGGGAGGGTTCATGGAGGGGAGGCAGATAAGGAGGAGACGACCAGCTGGAAGATGTGGCAAAAGGCAGGTGAACTAGGCACTCATGCTCGGAACTGTAAATATGTAAAGCGGGTGTCACCGATTACTGAGTTCTTCATATGAGCCAGGTGCTGTACTAGGCTTAGAATTTACCGCCCTCAGTCCTCGAAGTCACCTCCCTGAGGCAGTATTGTCCCCATCTTGCAAACTAGAGAACTGGGGTTCCGGGAGGCCAAGCAACTTGGCTGAGCCGCCCAGTCAGGAAGGGGAAGATGCAGGATTACAACCGCCAGGGTGACTGCAAAGCCAGTGCACCTGCTCCCTTCCTTCCTGGCACGCTCGTAAGGATTTCCATGCTTAAAGTCAAGGCAGAGGGGCCCTTGCACTATGGCTGGATGCAATGAGCGGTACGTCATCACTGCTCCCTGGGAGTAACAGAGCAGGGGAGTTTGTTCTGACAAATATGGTGTCTGTCTCAGAACTCTGCAAAGATGCCCTTCCCCGGCTGGCTGCCAGGCCATGGCGGCAGGAGAAGGATGAGTCGCACACACCGGGTCAGGGGGAGCTGCAGCCCCTTCCTAGGGAAGAAAGGTGACCTGACAGAGAAACCTGGGGCAGAGACTTCCATCCAGGAAGACTGGAGGAAGACAAAGGAAAGGGTCACCTCATCCCCTGGGCGCCTGTCCCCAGGGCCACCACCTCTAAACCACCCCTGGTGCCCGCAGCTTCATCCATTCCTTCCTTGTGAATCCACAGGTGTTCCAAGAATGCTTTGGTGCAGTGCTTCAGAGCTCTGGCTTTAGGGCCAGAAAGCCTGGGGCTCTGAGCCAGGATTTGCCACCATGAGCAAACTGATGAATCTCTCGACTTCAGTTTCCGGAAAACTGCTGGGGGGAAATGCAGAAATGTGTACAGAAATAAGTGAATGAAGCAGACCTGGAGAAAACTTGTGGCCTGGAACAGAGAATGGACATGCCTGCTGGGCAAGGCCACCCACACACAATGACCAGTTACCCTGAACTCTGAGTCACGGATTAGAACTGCGGCAGGTCTGGGCGTTAGAATGAGACTCGAAGGTGTTCAGCTGGGTTTCCGGGGAAACCGAGCCCAGCAGACGTAGACTCTGGTGTAAGATTGTTTTAGGGACCCTCCCTGCACCGCTGTACCTTCTGCCCTGCTCCACCAGCCCTGGGCTCACAGCGATCGAAGGGATCTGCTCAGTGGTTCGACGCTAGCCCAGTGTGTCATGAGGTCTTGTTATCAGCTAGCAGCCCGCAGCTTCTGCAGCGGCCTCTGCACCCCTGCTAGCCGCAAGCTACAGCCAGGGCGAGCCCAGAGCCGCAAGTCAGACAGACACGCAGCTGCAGCCAGGAAGAACGTCCGTGCACGTCTCAGACAGCCACAGCCCCTTGCTGTCTGCATTATGAAGGACTTTAACTTCTTGCTGGCTTATTTTGTAATTTTTGAATTCTGTATGATGCTATTCCATTTGAAATAAGAAAAAATTCTTTTAAAAATTTTTTTGAAAAGGAAGTTAAGAAAGAACATAATAAAAGAACCCGGAAGGCGGTAATTACCAAACCATGCTACCGGGTTCACAGACTCACAGGCGTCTCACCCACAAAACACCTGAGGTTTTCTTTGATTACTCAATTATGGAGCTTTTACTAACAAAACACAGAAGCATGTTGTAGGCGAGACGTTGACGTGAGGGACTTTCAGGGCTCTGGAAACATAGAACCTAATCAGCTCCCCTCTGTCTATGGAAGGAGGCTTTTTTCGGCTCTTTGGTTTAAAATAATCCACTGGATGGCCGTGGATTTCGGAAATGGTTCTAAGCACATGGTTTCCCGGCAGGACACAGAAAGCAATCCCCGCGGAGGCAGAGGGGAGCGTGGGCCTGGTGGACTCCATTTGGCAGCAGCCTGTGGTCACTTCTGAACTGCGCCCTGACTTGCTTTTTCTCCGGAGGACGGTGGCCGTTCACACCCTCTCCGGGTCAGGTTGGTGCAGGAAGCTCAGCCCCCTCCAGGTGCCACTTACCAGCTGATCCTCATTTAAGAGAAAGAGAGTGCAGAACACAAACGTGTTCCAGCTGGGGAGGAGACGTTCCACCAAGCTCATCCACAGGTAATCACTGCCGGCTCCTGAGGATGACGGAGAAAGAGCACACCAGGCGGAAGCACTGAGAGTAAGCTCTACCCAGGCCGGCGCCTTCCTGGCAGTCACTCCTGCCTCTTCCGTCACTCACCTGCAGGGCAGCCACCTTCAACCACCTCCCCGGGTCCCCCTGCCCTGCCTCACGCAGGGCCCACACAGATTCTTTCACAAAGTGAGTCTGGTGGGAACAGCCCGGATGCCCATCACCTGATGAGCAGATACATGAACAAAATACGGTCTATCCAGGCACGGACTGTTCTGTGGGCCTAAGAAAGGGTGAAGTAAGAACACACACCAGGACGTCGATGAACTTGGAAAATACTCTGCCGAGTGAAAGAAGCCAGTCACAAAAAACCACGCACTGTGGATTCTGTTCACATGAAATGCCTAAATGAGGTAAATCCATAGCAATGGAAAGAATTATAGATTGGTGGTCGCCAAGGGCTCAGGGAGGGAGAAGTGGCTGCTCACAGGTTAGGAGGCTCTTTTTGGGGTGATGGAAATGTTCTGGAATTATAAAGTGGTGATGGCTGCACCACGTTGTGAATATACGAAAAACCACTGAATTATACACTTAAAAAGGATTCAAATGGTGAGTGTTATTGTATGTGCCTTTTATCTCAATTTTTTTAAAAAATTGTAAGTCAGACCATGACATTACTCAGCCTAAAACCCATCAGCCCAAAGGCTCCGCATCTCACCCCAAAGCCTCACTGGCGGGTTCTCACCCCGGCCACCTGCCTGCCAGCACCTCCCGCCAGGTTCCCTGTCCCCACAGCGCTCCAGCCTCCTTCCTGAACGCTGAACTGCCCAGGTATGCCACTGCCTCAGGGCCCTGGCACAAGCCATTCCCTTTGCTGGAAACGTCCTCTGGTCTGCCCATGGCTGCCTCATCTGTCGGGCCTCATCTCAGGGGCCACCTTCTCTCACCTCCTCAGCTAAAATGCCTCCCACCGAGGCCCGTCACTCTTTCCTTGCCCTCTTTCTTTTCTCTTGGCACCACCCCTGCTGAAATCATCCATCAGTCTCCCCGACAGCACGTCAGCTGTGTGGGAGCAGGGACCAGGTCTGCTCTGTCAACGCAGTATCCTCAGCAGCGCCTGGTACCTGGTACCTAGTGCTGGATGGGCCCAATAACATAGTGCTATTTATTAATAAATATAAAAAGCTATTAATACATTGATTTTTAGTATCAATAGTATCAAGTAAAATAGTCTGCGCCACCTTCTACAAGAGAGTCAGAGACACGATGTTACGGGGGTTCGGATAAAGGAACAGTTGTTTCCACCTGGGCCCGAGGGCGGAGGCAGGGCAGGATGGAAGCAAAGCCGCGTGGCTGGTGTCACCAGGCTTGGGCAGGTAACAAGGACCACCTCACTCACACGGGCAGCAACAAGGGGGAGTGACGCTTCCCTACACCCTTGCTGGGCCTGGCTGTGATCATTTTTAGGATTACTTGCCAATGTATTAGGTGAAAGTGGCACTTCATATTAATTAACACTTCTTTGCTGGTAAAGTTGACTTTCTGTTTTTTATATGTATATGAGTCATTTCCATTTCTTCTTGTAGTTATCTATAATTATGTTAATCGTTCCTTTTTCCATCGTGTGTTTGTGGTTTGTTAATTTCTGTTGAAAGGGCTCTTTCTTAAAGAGATTGATGTTTATACACATAGGTATATACATATATGCGATATATATGTAAAATATATATACAGCAAATAGAAATTTCTGATTTATTGTTTACTTTTTCCTTTCAATGTCATTTCTGGATATGAGGTCAAATACTTTTTTTTATTATGCTATTCTATTTACTTCTATGTCTAGAAATTTCTTTACCCTAAAAATAGATCAGTAGTCATCTATATTTTCTTTTAACTCTCCTGTGATTTCATTTTCTATACTTAACTTTTAAATTATGGAATTTTTTGTTATATATAACAGAAATATGTACCAAGAATCTCTAAAAAGTTCTCACCAATAACCCTGTGATACCATTTCTGCAACCCTCTGCTAAGACTGTTTCTCAGCCTGGTGCGTGGTCCCCCCTGAAGTGTGACGTGAGGAGTACTAGGTGAGACCCAAGGCCCCTGGACATCCATTACACTGAAAGGCTTTCGGGTGGGACTAGAACTAGGTTATTTAACTAATCAGCAATCGAAGACATTATTTTATTTTAATAATTTTTATTGTAGTAGATTTAGGGGGTACAAGTTACATGTATATGTTATGTAGTGGTGGAGTCTGGGCTTTTGGTGTACCCATCACCCAAACAGTGTCCATTGTACCCCGTAGGTAATTTTCCATCCCTCCCCTCCATCCTCCTGCCTGTGCATCTCCAATGTCCATTATACCACCCTGTGTGCACTTGTGCAGCCGTAGCTTAGCTCCCACTTTTAAGTGAGAACATCTGAGATACTTCACTTAGGATAATGGCCTCTAGTTCCATCCAAGTTGCTTCAAAAGACATTATTTTGCTCTTTTTATGGCTGAGTAGTACTCCATGTTATGTATATACCACATTTTCTTTATCCACTCATCAGCTGATGGGCACTTAGGGTGGTTCCATATCTTTGTGATTGTGAATTGCGCTGTGATGAACAGACTAGTGCAGGTAACTTTTGATATGATTTCTTTTCCTTTGGGTAGATACCCAGTTGTGGCATTGCAGGATTGAATGGTAGATCTACTTTTAGACATCTGTGCCAACATCTCTTGTTTTCTGACTTTTTAATAATGGTCATTCTGATTGGAGTAAGATGGTATCTCATTGTGGTTTTAATTTGCATTTCTCTGATGATTAGTGATGTTAAGCATCTCTTCATATGTTTGTTGGCCATTTGTACATCTTTTGAGAAATGCCCGTTCATGTCATGTGCCCACTTTTTAATGGGTTTTTTTTCTTTCTGAGTTGTTTGAGTCCCTTGTGGATTCTGGATATTAGTCCTTTGTTGCTTGCATAATTTGTGAATATTTTCTCCCACTCTGTAGGCTGTCTGTTTACTCAATTGGCTATTTCTTTTGCTGTGCAGAAGCTTTTTAGTTTAATTAAGTTCCATTTGTTTATTTTTGTTTCATTTGCTTTTGGGGTTGTAGTCATAAATTCTTTACCTAAGCCAATGACCAGAAGCATTTTTCCTAGGTTTTCTTCTAGAATTTTTATGGTTTCAAGTCTTACATTTAAGTGTTTAGTCTACCTTGAGTTAATTTTTGTATATGGTGAGAGATAGGGATCCAGCTTCATTCTTCTGCATGTGGCTATCTAATTTTCCTAGCATCATTTATTGAACAGTATGTCCTATCCCCAGTATATGTTTTGTCTGATTTGTCAAAAATCAGTTAACTATAGGTATATGTCTTTATTTCTGAGACGTCCATTCTATTTCATTAATCTATGTGTCTACTTTTTTGCCAGTACCATCCTGTTTTGGCCTTGTGGTATAATTTCAAGTCAGGCAATGTAATGCCTCCAGTTTTATTCTCTTTGCATAGGATTGCTTTGGCTATTTGGGCTCTTTTGGTTCCATATGAATTTTAGGATTTTTTTTTTTCTAATGCTGTGAAAAATGACATTGGTATTTTGATAGGAATTGCATGGAATCTGTGTATTGCTTTGGGAAGTATGGTGATTTTAACAATATTGATTCTTCCAATCCATGAGTATAGGATGTTTTCCCATTTTTTTGTGTTGTCTATGATTTCTTTCATCAGTGTTTTGTAGTTTTCCTTGTGAGGATTTTTACCTACTTGGCTAAATATTAATATATTCCTAGGGGTTTTTTTGGGCAGCTATTGTAAATGGGACTGAGTTCTTGATTTGGGTCTCGGCTTGATCATTGTTGATGTATAGAAATGCTACTAATTTTTGTACGTTGATTTAATAAACTGAGACTTTACTGAATTCATTTATCAAATCTATGAGTCTTTTGGAGGAGTCTTTAGGGTTTTCTAGATACAAGATCATATTGTTAGCAAACAGAGATAGTTTGACTTTCTCTTTTCTAATTTGGGTGCCCTTTATTTATTTCTCTTGCCTGATTGCTCTGGCTAGGACTTCCAGTACTATGTTGAATAGAAATGGTGAAATTGAGCATCCTTATCTTGTTCCAATTCTTAGAGGGAATGCTTTCAACTTTTCCCATTTGGTATGATGCTGGCTATGAGTTTGTCATATATTATTTTGAGGTGTATTCCTTCTATGCTTTTATTATTTCGAGGTATATTCCTTCTATGCCTAGTGTTTTGAGGATTTTTATCATGAAGAGGTGCTGGATTTTATTGAATGCTTTTTCTGCATCTATTGAGATGATCCTACAGCTAGCAAACTGAATCCAACAGAACATCAAAAATATAATTCATCACAATCAAATGTGTTTCATCTCAGGGATGCAAGGTTGGTTCAACATACACAAGTCAATAAATGTGATTCACCACATAGACAGAATTAAAGAGATTATTTCAATGGTAAAACAAACCAGTCCACTTTGACAAAGAAAGCAACATTTTCATAAAATTCTAAGAAAAAAGTGAAAACCTCTAACTTCCTATTAGGAGTACATTTTGGCATGAAGTTGGAGAATCACTATCCAAAGAACAAATTTGAGATATGCAGCAAGATTTATTTTCTAGGATATTCACTGAAGTATAATTTATTATACAAAAAAAAAAAAAGAAAGAAAGAAAACAACCTAAAAATGCAACAGTGGTAAATTGGTTATATCAATTATCTGATATGATTGATATATTATATGATAAATAAGGTCAATTAAAATTATTTTTATCAAAATGACTTTAGTTACAATCACTTTTTTCAAAGTTGAATTTCACCAACAGTTAAAAATTTAAAAAGTTAATAATGCAGAATACAAAACATATCCTCTATGTTAGCCCAACTTAGTAATGCTAAAAAAACATGGCCACACAGAAAAAAATACCAGGAAAAAAATAGGCCAAAATGTTAACAATGGCAGAATAGCTGGAGATTTTTATTTTCTTCTTTACACTTTTCTGAACTTTCCATTTGCTTCACAATGAATTTCTGATTTTCTACTCAGAAAAAGACACTGTGGGCTTTGTGGTTGTTGCTATTTGGTTTGGCAGTTAGTTTTGTTTTTAAAAGAAAAATGGAGTGGGACGGAGCTGCATTGCTCGTTCATAGGGGCTCCGGGGAGACTCCCGGGAGTGGGGTCCCTTTTATTCTTGTCTGCATGTTAGGAACAGAGGCATGTTAATATTTTTACATCTGTTTTAACATCACCCTGTGCAGGCCTGGAGGTTGGAACTAGCTCAACCATGTCTGGTGCGTTCCAGTGCGGCGGGCACGTCCCTCTCCGCTCCCACTGCAACCTGGAGTCGCTTTCGTCTGTTACAAGTTTCTGATCAGCTTCATTTCTGAAACCGCTCACTCACAGGGCAGTTTGTAGTGTTCAAGTGAGATGGCTCTTCAGCGTCGCTGCTTGGTTGGGAAATCTTAACACACACAAGAGTCGAGCCAGCTATCTGTCTGTACCTTTTGAGTCTTAGGATGTGCCAAGCACACAAGCGGAGAAACAGTGCAGGTATAACCCCGGGTGAAACGCACAGGCCTGAGTGAATCAGCACCGGCTCCTACCCTCTGTGCAATCTTGGGCAAGGTACTGAACCTCTCTGTGCTTTAGACTGCTCAGCTCCCAAATAGAAAGAACAGACAACCTACCGCATGGCTATGGCGAGGGCAAAATAAGTTAACACCCGTAAAGTGCTCAGGACTTGGCACATCTTGAGTGCCACCAAGGGTTAGCGACCATCATTGCCTTGTCTTCGTGGCTGGATTACTATTATCATCCCCATTTCACAGCAGTGGGAAGACAGGCTCGGGTCTGTGTGATTCAGAACCCCTGTCTTCCCATCTGCACTCAGGCTCTACCAGTAACACCCTGGCGCTGCCCCGGCGTGAAACCGTCCAGCTCCACGCCGTCCCCACCACCTCCTTTCTTCCTTTTCTTTCTCTCTCCCAGCCCCACCTGCTTTCCATCTGTAAACCAGAACAGTAAGACCCAGGGAAAGCCGATAATGAACAAAAGTCACCCTCCCGCCAATTTATGCCTCCAGCCCGGACCTCGCTCGGAATTCCCAACACACGTGTTCAACAGCCAGCTCCGGCCTGACCTCGGCATTTCACGCTCGAGGCTGAATCCTCGTCGCAACATCCTTCTGCCTGCTCAGCCAGGAGCCTCGGAGTCACTCTCCACTCTCCGTTCTCACTCCCTCCTTCCCCCACCTCTAGTTAGTCAGGAAATTCTGTTGGCCCTTCCTTCAACATACGCCAGGAGCCAGCCACTTCTCGTTACCCTCACCTTCCGGCGCGCTCCTGGGTTCCTGAGCCGGCCTCCCAGCAGGCCCCACGTCACCCAGCGCTAACTGCACAGGCCTCATGACGGTCTCCAAGGCCTGCATGACACCTGCACCTCCTTCCAGCATGTTCGCCACCTGATCTTCCCACTGAGGCTGCCCCGACCTCTGTAGTGGGTTGGAGGCATCCCCCAGAATTCATGCCCATGGGGAGCCTATAACTGTGACCCTATTTCTAAATAGGGTTGGTCTTTGCAGATGTCATTAAGTTAAAGGTCTCAAGATGAGATATCCTAGTTCCAGGGTGGATCCTAAATCCAACGGCTGGTGTCCTTATGAGAAGAGGAGAAGGCACACAGAGAGACAGGGAGGGGAAGGCTACGGGGAGATGGGGCAGAGACTGGAGTGATGTGGCCACAAGCTAAGGAAACCTGGAGCCACTAACAGCTGGAAGGACAGGGAAGGATTCACCCCTAGAGCCTCCAGAGGGAGCATGGCCCTGTGACGCCTGGATTCTGGGTTTCGAGACTCCGGAAGTGTGAGAGAATAAACTCCTGTTGTCTAAAGGGCAGCCCCAGGGCAGTCACCCACCACCCTACTGAATACTGCATCCTGCCCATCGCCTCCCACCCACAGGGCCCCATTCCTTCCAACTATTCTCTGCAGCTGCTCCTTGCTCCAGCCCCTACCTGTGCAGCACCCTATGTCGTTTCTCACCTGGATCCATTGATTTCCAGCCGTCTCTCCCTCCGGCACGGAAGGGCTATGAGAGCAGCACCTGTTTCCATGTGCCTGGCCCGGCAGAGGGTGAATAAATACCCGTTCCAGAAATGAGTGGAATAACAAACTTCTGAAGAATTAGGGAAGACGAAGGAACCCTTTCACAATCCGCATGAACTCCCCATCTTCCCCCTCAGGCACCCTCAGTTTAACTCCATCAAACTGAGAACCAGCTTTGAAAGCAAAGGTGTCCTAGTTTTTGTTCTTTTTCTCTATTCTGTGTAATGACAAGTGTCAAGCGTCGCAATAGTAACTGTATCCGTCATACTTCCCTGCACGGCTGGTAGGATCAGTTCCCACAGCAGGTGGGAGAGCGCCCGCCCAAACACGGAGGCACAAACACTGCAGGGAGCTGTCGGTTGGAATCGTTGCGCTCCCTCCCAGGACCCTCGCTGTGTGTGACCTGCCATGGTGTGTCGCTCTCACCCGGGCACAGGGGTGATCCTGCTGGCCACACAGGGTCATTTCACAACCACACGCCTCAAAAAGGATAAAGCCATTCGCAAGTAACCATGAACCACCGTGGGAGGCTCCATGCAGCAGAGAGCCAGCCCAGCTTCCAGGCCGGCACAGCCCCCGCCAAAGTCACTGGTCCCAGCCCCTATCAGGGGAGGGCCCTCCCACCCTGCCCACTCCTACTGGAGGGAGGGGCTGCTTCCCTCTAAGATCTGCACAGAGAACACTAGGAAAGGGTTTGGGGACCAAGCATTGACAATGACATTTGTCAACTGCAGGACGGGGGTGAATGAGCTCACCGAGGCTGTCCTTGGCTCCAGCATATCAGAGAAAATGGGAGCTCCTTGGGGAGTATAGACTAAAGAAGCTGGGAAGAAAGACCCACAGAAAACCAGGAACAGCGACCAACGTTGGATGGTGACAGTATCAGCCAGCCCACATTTACCCAACAAGTGGACACCTCTGCCCCTGGCAGGCTGCCATTCCCAGGCCATCCCATGGCCTCCCCCATTGGTGCAGGGCTCTCAAGGTGGTGCCCCCTTCTGGTTCCAGGCGGCGAGTGCAAGGCCTGTCCACCTGGGATCCTCAGTCTTGCCCCACTCCCCGTGCCAGGGTTTCAACCCCAGCTGGGGGCCTGGAGGGGCCTCGCAGGGACAGTCATCTATGTCCTGGTCTCCTCCTCAGCTCCCTTGCTCCAGCCTGTGGGTCCCCTCACTGGGAAGGGCTCCTGCATCCTCTGCTTTCTGGAGAATTCTGTGAAGTCTGCACAGGAGGACTGACCCTGGGCCCCTCTCTCCCTGACAACAGCCCAAGACTGAAATGTGCAAATGGTAGGTATGTCCCCGTCTTCAGGAATTCTGTCTTAGACGGGCTGTAGCAGCCCAGGCCCCAGGCTTCACGCCCTTCTAGAGAAGTTCCTGCAAGCCCGTGTCTAGAAGGCGGGTTCCCCGTGTTGAAAGGAAGCTTTTCTCTCTCAAGAGCCCAGCTTGTGGATGAGAGGCTGCTTCCTCGTTGTTCTCGCTCTTGCAGGTGATTTTTTTTAAATTGACATTTTAAAATAATCTCAAAGTTACTTAAGAGTTGCAAAAATAATACAGAAATTTCCTATATATATTTAACAACTGTTAACTCCATTGTGTAAGCACAAGTTTAACATATTTGTTTTAATATGATACATACATATATACATGTATGCACACATACACATACACAAACACACATGTATACATATTGTTACTTATTTTTTCCAAACCATTTTAAAGCAGGTTATATATTATATATCATGGCCCTTTATACCTTAATACTTCAGCAATAATTTCCTAAGAACATAGATATTCCCTTACAGATCCACAGTGAAGCTATAAAAGTCAGAAACTTTCACATCGATACAATGCTTTAGTCTCTAGTCCATGTTCCACTTTCATCGATTATTCCAATGATGTCCTTTGTAGCATCGTCCCCCTTTGGTACAGGGTCTGGTTCAGGACGACATGTTGCATTTAGATGTCATGTCTCTTTGGTCACCTCTGCTTGCCTTTAACAGCTCTCAACTTTCTTGTCTTTCATGACATTTGGTAGAATGCAGGCCAGCTACTGTGTAGAATGTTCCTCCACTTGGGTTTGACTGACGTCTCCTTGTTTAGATTTAGGTGACACATCCCGGCTGGATCCATTGTGAGAAATGTCCTGTCCCTCAAGGGCGTCGCCTCGGGAGGCTGCCAGGGTCCACCTGCTCCTCAATTGTGATGTTAATTTAATCACCCAGCGAATCACCCAGCAAAGGTGTTGTCCAGTTTCTTCATGGCACCCCTCTATTTCTCCCTTTCACATACTAAGCGGTAGATAATAAGGTCGTGTGAATATCTTGCTCCTCTTCAAACACACACACACACACACACACACACACAAACTTAGCACACCTTTGTTTTTGCTTAACCAATATTTACCATGATGATTACAATATAATGAAGTTTGCAACTGGAACAGTTCCACTACATTCATCAGTCAACATCCTCCTTTAAGAGTCTTTCCTTATCCTCTACTTATTTATTTATCAATTTATTGTCAGTACGGCGAAAGCCCAGCTTTTGAGACCGTTGTTTCCGCTGAGCACTTAAAAACAGTTCAAGGTAGCAGCTGAGCGGTGACTGCTTTGTTCCCAGTGGCATCTGCACTTTGATAGGAGAAATGGATGACTTTGTGTCCACAAAAGTTACTGAGAATAAGAAATAAATTAGACAATACTTTTAAAATATTGTTCCAGGACATCTATATTTCAATACAGAGAATATAAGTTTGTCAGCAAAATAACATTAAAATGTTAACAGAAAGAAGTAAATACTACGCGTTCCTGAAACCAGATGAAGGTGAGCGAGGATCGCAGTCGCGATGAGATGGAGCGTGCTCTGCTGGGAGAAGCGAGCAGAGATGGAAGCGCAAACACCGATATCCGTCAGCCCTGCAAGGAGTCGTCAGGGTGTTTAGCCAAGGATCGCATCAAAGATGACGAGAGGTGAGACTGCTTTCAGAACGTATGACAGGCCACCAGCCCGCTGGAGAGTAGGGCAATGCTGTCCAAATACCAATCACGAATCTGGCTGGAAGGCCGAGCCTGTAGTAATGGCAGGAGGGCTGACTCTAATTAAAGTAAAGCACCTGGTTAACGCCTGGCTTGCCTCCTGCGAAATTTCATCTCTTGCAAGATTGAGGGAACCCGAGAGCAAGGACCCTGGGTAGAGTAGTCCCGATCACCAGGCTACCATAAAAGCCACCAGGCACCGTTAGACTGGAAATCAGCGAGTTAACACGGTGACCTGGTGTAGATCCTGGTCTGGTGGTGTCCTCTTGTGACCAGTGGAGACAGGGCTGGGCCCCAGCAAAGCCTCTGCTGGGTGTCTGTTTCATCACCGATGCCCCTTCTAGCTGCCTAGACCAGTGTACTCTATGAACATTCAATTCACTGTCAACTTCCATTCTCAAAACACGGCACAGTTCACCTGTAATCCAGAACTCATATCCTAAAATAATACTCACCCTTTTTCTCTTTCAGAAAACCATAATTTATAAATACATATATATACACCCCCAAATGAGTTGAAAACCTATGTCTACAAGAACCTGCACATGAGTATTTACAGCAGCTTTATTCATAATTGCCAAAACTCAGAAGCACCCAAAATGTCCTTCAATAGGTAAATGGATTAAAAAAAACTGTAGTACACCCAGACAACGGAATATTCAGTGATAAAAAGAGATGAGCTATCAAGCCATGAAAAGATGTGGAGGAAACTTAAATGCATACTGCTAGGTGACAGAAAAGTCTACATGCTGTATGATCCCAACCATATGACATTCTGGGGAAAGCAGAACTATTGAGACAGTAAAAAAAAAAATCTGTGGTTGTCAGGGGCTGGGGGGCAAGGAGGGAAGGGAGGATGAGTGGACCCTGGGATTGTTGGGACAGTGGAGCTATTCTGTGTGATACTGTCAATCATGAATATACTATTGGTATAACGGTGGCTGCATGTCACTATACATGAGTCAAAACCCACAGAACATGCAGACACAAAGGGTGAGCCCCAATGTAAGCTAGACACTCAGTTAATAATATTGTACCAATACAGGCTTTTCAACTGTCACAAACGTGCCACACCAATGCGAGATGTTCCCAGCAGAGGGAACTGGGAGCAGGGCAGGGGAGGAGTGAGACAGTACATGGCAACTTTCTGTACCCTCCGTTCAATTTTTCTGCAAACCTAAAACTTCTGGGGAAAAAAAATGTTAAAAGTCTACTAATTTAAATAGACATACGTAGTATTTTAAAATCTACCCCCAAAATTATATAGGATTCATACAGCACTATCGTATATGTTAAAATGAATAAGCTAAATATGCCAATGCCATCAAGTGGATTCGGAGCCCGCGATGCGCATGACTGTACACTGAGAATAAAGGCTTTGAAACTGCGGGGGTCTGAACTAGGATTTCTGGCATAGATGAAGGGAGGTTATTCATCTTCAAACATGTACAGACAGGACAAGCAAAAATATTCAGTAAAATAAAACAAAAGAAGATAACTTTCAAAACGAAAAATTCCATTGAATGTTGAGTTAAAACCAAACCTATCTGCACCATCGTTCTTGACCTCCCTGAGGAAGTAGAAAGAGCAAAACAGGGGTGAACCCCAGGCAGTGGCCGGGGGGTGCCCTGCCATTCCCCTGGGGTATTTCTGCTTCAGTAGACGCACTTGCTTACTAATATATCTTCACTTAAACTGAGGATGACCCCTCAGTAGAACACAGCATCACATTTTCAAAACTGAAGCTACTTCCTGGTGAAAATGTAAATGCTTGCCTACTATGTCCTTTGAAATTAAAGCTCTTCACACATCCCAAGAAAAATAAAAGGGCGTTTTTCCTGGTGGCTCTATAAATCACACTAAAGGTTCTACTTCAATCCCAACCTAAACACAGCATCCACTTACAATCACTAAAGCCATTTAAACACTAAACATACACAATCAAAGAACCCAGTGGTGCCAAGTTTGACTCGCCTTGCTTGGAGGCTCTGTTCCTCTGACTCCGAGGTCCCACCTATGCCAAGAACAAACATCTCATTCCAGGAAGATTAAAGCCAATCATCAGGGACACTTTTACAAAACTGCTCCTGAGCAGACAGATTGCCTTTACAGAAAACCAATCTATGGAGTGTTTTCATTTTATTTTTTTATTTTTTTATTTATTTTTGAGACAGGATCTCACTCAGCAGCCCTGGCTAGAGGGCAGTGGCGTCATCATAGCTCACAGCAACCTCAAACTCCTGGACTCAAGAGATCCTCCTGCCTCAGTCTCCCGAGTAGCTGGGACTACAGGCACGTGCCACCACACCCAGCTCATTTTTCTATTTTTAGTGCAGACGGGGTCTTGCTCTTGCTCAGGCTGGTCTCGAACTTCTGAGCTCAAGCAATCCTCCTGCCTCGGCCTCCCAGAGTGCGAGGATTACAGACGTGAGGCACTGCACCCAGACTCCCATGGGGCATTTTTATAATAAAATGAAATAAAATTCAAGAATAGCACACTTCTGTTTTAAAATACATCCAACCTGATAGGTTCTTTTTTTTTTTTTTTTAAGCTATAGTGGAATTCTGGTTCCAGGCACAACTAGGTAAGTGAAGAATGGCTATGTAATTTGGGGGCCCTTTGCAAAATGAAAATGTGGCGCCCCCGTCCAATAAGGAAGAGGTTCAAGGCAGGAACAGCAGAGCATTAAACCAAGTGTTGGGCCCCTCTGAGTACAGGGTCCTGAAGAACCGAACAGGTGGACACCAAGGAAGCCGGCCCAGGACAGGTAGCCTTGGACTCACCCTCGAGTTTTAGTTTGCTGCTTGTTGGCACAAGACGGCTGCGGACACGGAGCAGCATTGCAGGTGTCTGTGCCCTCTTGTCCCCGGTTTAGCTCTTCAAGGTTTCTGTTACTCAAGGTCAACCAGTCCAAAAATATTAAGATATTTTGAGAGACCACATTCACGTAACTTTTATTCCAGTATGTTATCATAATTGTTCTATTTTATTATTAGTTATTATTGTTAATCTCTTACTGTGCCTAATTTACAAATGAAACTTTACCGAGGGCATGTATGTATAGAAAAAAGCACAGTGTGTATAGGGTTCAGTACCATCTGTGATTTCAGGAATCCCCTGCAGGTCTGGGAACGTGCCCCCTCGGATAAGGGGACTACTGTATTTGAGAAAAAAAGCACATCAGGGAATATGTCAAACTTTCGTCTCCTCATTAATTAAACTAAAACTTTGATATATATTCACTACGTAATAGTACAAGAATCATGTTTTTTAAAACATTTTGAAAATGATGCTTTTTTCATTACCCAACCCTCTTCTCTCCTCTTACATTTGAGATGTCTCCAAACCCGTATCCATACCTCACCTGCATTTAAAAAGCCACTGTGTACCTTCTCTATCCATTGTTAATTGAACAGCTTCCCCAGAGATGTACAGCCAACCAAGCCACCCTGCAGAAGCTAAACAGCACCTCCTTCTCCTAGAGGCCTTAATTAGGGGCTCCTTGGGGGCCGACCTAATGGATTTGCACGCTCAGGTACTCTCTCAAAGCATGTTCACAGCGCATGAAACCCTTCCAAAGAAAACTGTTAAAATTCCACCCTCTATCCAACATTTCTGAACACTTGGTCTCTCTGTTCTGCTCCTGAAAACCAAGCCAAAGAGACGAAGCACGAATCCACACAGTTTGCTTTGCTGAGCCAAATAGTGAGGACTCTGGTTGATGCCTTTCTGCATTTATCCTAATTACGTGGTCATTAAATGTGACATTTGTTAAAGCTAAAAAGTCATTAACCACAGTGGCAGGACTGCCCTGGTTTACAGCGGGGCTCTTCCCTGTCTAGAAAAATGAAGGGGCATGAATAAAAAGGATGTGGGCTGCTTGCCATCTGCGTTTTATTTCCTTTCTATTATTTTAAACATATTTCATGTTTGAACAGGTAATACATTTACGTGGTATCAAAAGGTGTAAGAAGGTGTGCATCTGAGACTGTCCCTCCTGTCCCTGTTCCATAGTCAGGTTGTTCCCACTGCCTATAGGTCTCCACTCTCAGTAGATGGTTTTATATTTTTCAAAGGTTATTACACCAATACGAGCAAATAGATACTCTCACCATTACCGCCCCTTTTTACACACGGGGTAGCACACTATGAACCCTGTTCTGCGCCTTCCTTTTTGACTTAACACTTCTTAGAAATCTTCCATCATTGGCACATAAAGGCCACACTCTTTGTCTGTTTCAGCCTATTGTACTCCATTGCGTGGAAGTTCCATAACATACTTAACCAGCCTTCTCTGGGAGGACAATTACTTTGCTGCCAACATTTTGCAATTACAAAATTACCCAAATCTGCTTTTCAAGTGGTATCTGCTCACCAGTGCCTAGCACAGTGTCCGAGGAGGCCATGGAAAGGATGAATAAATCACACACAATCGTGCGGGACCCTCCACGGATGGGGTCTCAGTTGTGAAAAGTAGATTTCAAACCGGGAGCAGACGTTGTTTACTCTACACAAGCTTAAGCTAGAGATCTTTCCCATGATACAGGAATGGATGGGGACCACAGGTTCAAGATCACAGCAATCGAACAACTAAGGGCTCGTCAGCATCTTTAAATTTCCACTCACATTTTATGCTTTTTACTGGAAACCCTTTTTTACATTAAGAGGCAGCAACTTGCAAAGGATAAACTAATTTTAGCAAGAGAAAGCGCCTAGCAAATGCCTATGCCATAGGAAGTGCTCAGGTAAATCATAGCTTAAGATCAATGAGCCAGCCACATCCTGCTTCCTGCAGTCAACAAGAAGGCAATAAAAACTCGAAAGATACAAATAAACATGAAAATTAAAGTGCAATGCCTGCAGCCCACCAAGTTCCCCTACCTCCAATTTCTAGGTTAATGCTCTAAAATCTCAGCCAGACTTCTCTTTCCATCTCTGTCAGTTTTGGACATTACAAATATTTTATCACAGTCCAGGGGTGGGAAACCTTTTCATGTCGGAGGCCACATTAACTCAGCTGTAATCAAATAAGGCCAAATTCAAGAAACTTCAATTAAATATAATTAAAAATATACATTATTTTGTAAAAATCTAACTACTATGTACTTAATAATTTCAAGAAATGAAAACTATTTGTTAATTTTAAAGTTAACTAACCTGTTACTGACTCTGTTGTATCTGCTTTTTGTTGGAAAGCATTTGAATATTTGGTTGCAGCATGGAGGTCTGCAGTTTCAGTTGATCTTCTAGATGGGCATCTGTCATTTGTGATCTAAGGGTGTCTTGATTTGGGTTAGGTAGGAGAATGTAGATTCAGAGCCATAAGTGATTGAAAAGCAAGAAAGCATTTTTCAGGGCATGTTGCCGAAAGCATGGTATTCTACTGCATTTTTCCGTATTTCGATTGGATCTTTCTTAGCATCGAACAATGACTTTAAAATGTCATCTCTTGAGAGCTCAATCAATTCCATTTGTAGTTCTTTAGGTGCCTTGGTGATACCAACTAGGTGAGGCTGAAATGCTAATTCGAGTGTGATGTCATGATTCTCAAAGTCAGTGAACCTTTCTCCAATTAATATTCTCCAATTAACAGGCCTATAACAGCTGTGTATTCTTCCAGTCATCCACATATATCATCCTGCTTATCACTGACCTTTGCTTACTAGGGAAAATGTTCATCTGAAATTTCCTTTTGAAAAAGAAGTGTTTTGAAAAAAGATGGCTTTTTTTGAAATGCTTGGATTTTTTGCCACGTATCATATATAGACTTAGTTTTACCTTGCAAAAAATATTCAAATCGTTTTGATTTGACATGATATCCCACAGAAATGCTGCATTCCTATAGAAATCTTCTTTCAATAATTCACATTGCTGATTCTGTTCTTCGTAAAATTTAACTATCTGTTCTTGCAGAGATAAAATTTTGACTAACACCTGTCCCTGCAATAGCCAACGCACTCTACAATGATATGGCAAATCCACACTGAATACCTCATTGCTCAACTTTAGCATGTTACAGAACTGGCAATACCATCTTGCATTCGCACAAATATAGTTAATAATACATACAACTTGTTGCAAAGTGTCACTTAAAATAGTAGCTTTAGCACAGAGATTTTGCTAATGCCAGATACAATGAAAAAAAAAATGAGAGCATCTGGATAGGTTAACACTTTTTTGATCTGTGCAATAAACCCTTCATGTTTTCCTGTCATGGAAAGTGCACCATCTGTACATACACTCACTAAATTTACCAAATTCAGTCCAACTTCACAACATTCATCATGAAAGTTGTTGAAGATATCTATTCCCCATGTTCTGTTCACAAGAGTGGCCAAACCAACTAACTCTTCATAGCAAAGAAAATCTTCAGTTTTGACCCAAATGAAGTATAAAACGTGCACCGAGTCAATAGCATCAAAAGCAATTGAACAATATATATTTTCCTTTTGAAGTATCACATGAAGTTGTTCTGTTAAGTTGAAGGCTAATTCATGCTGCCGATCAGTTACGGTTCTCCTTCTGAAAGAGGCAGTTGTTTGTACTTTGAAACATTATCAGAGTCTAAGCATCTTACGACTTCAACAATGCATTCTTTCACAATTTCTACATCACTGAATGGCTTCCCTTTTTTCCCGAGTATATAAGCTACTTTATAAGTTGCTTCAGTGGCATTATTTCCAGGTCTTATTGCTGCTTGAAAGAATTGTCTTTGCTTTTGTTTTTCATCTTTTAATTTCTGCAATACAACCTTTCGTGCCTCTCCCTCTAATTTAAAATATTTGTGGTTCTTAGAGTGTTATAATGCTGACGAGCATTGAATTTCTTTAATGTTGATATTGCAGTATCACAAAGCAAGCAAATCGTCTTATCTTTAGCAGAAAAAGATAATATTACAGTTCCCAATCCTTATTTTTTAAAAAATCTGTTTTCTTCCTCCAGCTTTCTCTTGGTCTTCTTTGACATGATGGGCTGTTAAGCAGACAGAATTGGAAAATACCATCAAGTTGTGCAACTATTCACAAATTCCACTTCAAACAGAAATGCAGCGCACCGTTGTCAAAAGCTGATAACAGGCTGGTATATTCAACCCCCGTAAACTCTCACCAACCAGCCTCATGCAACAGTGACGCCGGTCAGGTGGGGGAAGTTAGAACTAAATCATGAATATAACAGCCATCAATTTAGCCCTTATGGCTTACTAATGTTCTAATTGTGCCGGTCAATCTGGGAGGATTATTTCATTGAAATTTATTTTATTCTTTGGTATTTTAATTATGCTCATTTAAAAAATAAAATATAAATATAAAAGAATAACAAAAATGTATTAATAAAAATGAAAGGATTTGTTCTGTAAAATTAAGATTCAGTCAAAGGCTGCACTTAAGGACCTAGAAGGCCACAAATTCCCCACCCCTGTCCCAGTCTGGCACCTTTCTATTCGTTCTATCTAAGGTTTCCTTTCTTGAGCTGAAATTCTTCATTTAATGTGACCAATAGAATGGTATCAGGACAGACACATTTGTCAGGAAAAAAAAAAAAACTCAATTTTGCTTTGCTGTGCTAATCCCACGATGCCGGCTGTGCCCAATAAAGCTGTTCCTCACTCAGAACACTGTAGATTAAAGATATTCCCCTAAAGAATATCAAATCCTCAAATCAATGAAAGATCGGAACAAGAGAAAAATAAGATTTGCTCCCTACTGTGAGAATCATAATCTTCTTCTGATACACTGATGCCCTTGTGAAGCAGAAATCATTCTTCTCAGTTCTTCACCCTCGCAGGGGGTTCTCACCACAGGAGGAACTTTGAAATGTGCAGGTGGGATTTCACGTAGCCGCGTGCTTTCACGCGAAGGCTCCTGGCATTCACAGGTGGACAGGGTCTGACTGCCACACGCGATGCGGGGGAACCCGGGAAGCAGCCGTCACATTGCTCATGTATCCAGCTCTGTGCCAGGCACGGAGCCACATGCAGATAAATGAGACGCTGACTGGTTTGCAGGGCGCCCCCGCCTGATGGGGGAGGCGGATGGGCAAACGAGTGAATGAATACAACAGGGGAGCCCCAGGTGCTGCGGGGACATGCAAAAGTGAGCAGCTCCCAGCCATGAGACCCAGAGACGCTTTCAGAGGGAAGGGAACTCTGAGCTGAGCAATGAAAAACGAATGGCCACAAAGGACGGTAGTTACAACTGTGGACCTTGGATAGACTGGCAAGGGGACAAATTCAGGTTCAGTACTTTCCAGCCGCAGGGCTGAGGAGGTCATGCCTCCTGGGGGGGTTTCTTTTTTACTTTTTGTTTTTGCTTTTTTTCCTACTTTTTGTTTAACCTTTTTTAATTGTGATAAATTATACATAATATAAAGTCTACCTTTTTAACCATTTTTAAGTGCACAATTCAGCGTCATTAAGTACATTCACATCATTGTGCAACCATCACCACCACCCATCCACAGGACTTTTCCATCACTCCAGACCGAAACTCAGTCCCCATTGAACATGCCCACATTCCCCGCTCTCCACAGCCCCGGGCAACACCACCCTACTTTCTATATCTATGACTTTGACTGCTCTAGGATCATGTGGGTGGAATCGTACAATATTGGTCTTTTTGTGACTAGCTTATTCACTTAGCATAATGTCCTCAAGGTTCATCCACATGTCAGAACTCCCTTCCTTTTCAAGGCCAAATAACATTACACTGTAGGGACATACCACATCTTGTTGATCCATTCATCCATTGATGGACACCTTCCGGCGACTGTGAGTGACCCTGCTGTGCACAATGGTGGGCAGGTACCTGTCCACATTCCCGACACTTCTCCTAGCACCTTCCCCTGGTCTCAGCCCTGGGGCTTCTCCCCGTATTTGTGTGATGCTCTCTAGTGACACTGATTTCTGGACATCTCACCCTAGGTCTCAGGAATAGCAATGCTGACTTTGTGCCCTTTCCCCACCCCTCTGTACTTATCTGAGGAGGTGACTATTCCAGAAAAATTTCGGAACAATTCTCTGGAGAAGTCTCAGGGCCCTGGCCTCTGGAAGGGGACCTACATCTCCTCTCTCTGAGCAAGTGAACAATATTTCAAGGAGAGAAGGTCAGACAACACAATATCAACCCCCCACCTGAATGTCCCAGGGAAGCCATTGCTGGACACACTAACTACTGAGCCGAGACTGAGATGAAGAGGCACCCAGAGAATTTCTGATGATCTGAAGGTAACCGGCAGAGCCAGGGGACCTGCCCTGATTTCGATCCAGCTGTGGGGGAAGAAGAGCTTGTCCTGCAGTACAAGATGCAGAAAAGACTCCAGTGGCTTCTCTTTAACCTGCAGGTCCTCTCATTCGTGGTGGCAGCTCTGGGCCGGCAGGCTGGTGCACAAGCTGTTTGGAGGTAACCAGGGAAACCCTTCAAGGTGAGGCATTCAGAGAACTGGCCACCGCTGGGCCTCTGCACTAAGCCATGGTGATTTAGCCTCTGATTCTAGGTGGCCTAGAGGGATAAAAAGACGACGATCCCCGCTGGAATGTTTCTCAAAGTTGTTCTCACGTGACCGAAGTGCACTCACGTGGCTTTGCTAGATAAAATACAGGACACCCAGTTAAAGTTGAATTTTAGAGAATTGATGACTAATTTTTTAGCATAAATGTGTTCCACATATTGCAAGAGACGTACCTATACAAAAAAAATTAGTCATCGGTTCTCTGAAATTCAAATTTAATGAGGCAGCCTGTATTTTTCTACAGCTTTATTGAGATATAATTTACGTATCATACGATGCATCCATTTAAAGTGTACAATTCAAGGGTTTTCAGTGTCTTCACAAAGTTACGCAGCCAGCACCACAATCAATTTAGAACATTTTCACCACCCCCAAAAGGAACCCACGTCCACGAGTAGTCACTTCCCACTTCCTACGCCCCGCCCCACCGATCCACTTTCAGTCTCCGTAGATTGGCCTATTCTAGACATTTTGTATCAATGGAAGCAGATAATATATATTCTTTTAGGAGTGGCTTCTTTGATTTAGCTTAATTTTTTTCAAGGCAGATCCATGTTGTAATATATATCAGTACTTCATTCCTTTTTATTGCCAAATAATATTCCATTGTATGGATATACCATATTTTATTTACCCAATCATCAGTTAGTGAACATTTGGGTTGTTTCCACTTTTTGGCTATTATGAATAATGCTGCTATAAACATCTGTATAAGTTTGTAGACATATGTTTTCATTACTTTTGGATATTATACCTAGAAGTATAATTACTGGGTCATATGGTAACTCTGTTTAACATTTTGAGAAATTGCCAATTTGTTTCCCATAGCACCTGCACTACTTTTTTAATATTCTCTCAAGCAATGTACACAAGTTCCAATTTCTTCATGTTTTCACTACAAATACTAGTTTCTTTTTTTTTTTTCTTTAATTATAGCCATCCTGTGGTGTGAAGTGGTATCTCCTTGTGGTTCTGAATTTGCATTTGCCTCAGTTAAGAAGCATCTTTTCATGTGCTTATTGGCCATTTGTGTATCTTCTTTGAAGAAATATCTATGCAGATCCTTTGCCTATTTCTTAATTGGGTTGTTTTTTATTATTATTATTGATTTTTAAGGGTTTTTTAATACATTCTGAATGCTAGACCCTTATCAGGTATATGACTTGCAAATATTTTCTCCCATTCTGTGGGCTGCCTTTTCACTTTCTTCATGGTGCCCTTTGAAACAGAAAATCTTTTCAATTTGGTGAAGTCTAATTTATCTATTTGTTATTGTCGTTGCTTATGTTTTTGGTGTCTGATCTAAGAAAGCTTTTGATAACCCCAGGTCACAAAGATTTACTCCTGTGTTTTCTTCTAAGAGTTTTGTAGTTTTCAATTTTACACGTAAGTCTTTCATCAGTTTTCAAATGGGGTAGGGGAGGTACAACTTCATTCTTTTGCACTTGGGTATCTAGTCGCCCAGCACCATTTACTCAGGCATCCTGTATTTTTCTTTGTGAAACCTGGCCACACTAGCCAGAGGTTTAGCAACTGGAACAGGGTAGGGCCCCTGTACTCCTCAGTGGTTTAGGAGTGATCTTTTCCAGAAAGGTGTTCATTCCCTTCTTTCCTTTAAGCATGAAATTACATCTTTCTTCAACTCTTGGCCTGAAACATTAAGCGGGTCTGGAGAGGAGCGACCACCGATCCCAGTCTCTGGTGACACGCGATAACGACAGTACAGTTGTTAACTTTGCAAAGTTGATGTGGCCCTTGCTGGACCCAGCTCTCGGCCGGGATTTAATTATCTGGGCTAGTGTCTCATTCCAGCTCAGGCTTGGAACTCTAACTCCTGCCACAGCAACCGAAACTCATGAATGTTCCTTCTTCCTGCAACCAAGCCCCAGACCCAGCTCTCTTGCATGGTTTCCATTTTAAGGTGGGTACTTAGTGGAGGTGGCCGACACCAGAAGGCTTCCCTTCTGCCCAGGCCCTCTGAGCCCTCCAGTGGCCACCCTCCCTGCCCACCACCACCTCAGTTCCCAGAAATCCTCTTCCAGTCTGGAGGCCACTGGCCAAACCGCGCCATGGATTCTGCCTGCGAGAACCCAGAGACGCTTGCTGGGCTGGGATCCCGGGAGCTGAGCCGAGGCTGCTCCACAGAACAGCTCTCTGTGCGAAGACCTAGCCCCAGGAGCCCGTGCCGTCCCCCTGATGGCGTTCAGCCCGAAAGCCAGCCAGGTGATTACCTTAAGGCTCAGACCTGACATGGCGCATAGCTTTCTTCTAAGCCCATGAAGTCACTTCTCCAGACCAGCTCTGTCGTCTCTGCGCGATGACTTACTCATTAGCAAGAGTGAGTAACGCCTAAATGCACCACTGGGTTTTCCCACAAAGCCCTGCTGGTACATATGACAAGGAATAAACTTGCCTACAGACCTAGAGTGAGGCAAGCACTGACGATGCCTTTGAGTCTCTCGATTCATAAGTGCGAATCACGATTGAACATCTCTGCCTGGCTCATCTCGCCACAGCTGGGGTTGGGCGGCGGCGATCAGTGCATTTCTAAAGGATTTGTGTCAACAGAAGCCTCCGTGTCTCTAGTGACCCTCTGGGATGAAGGCAGAGAACTAAGAAAAGATCCACCTTCTCCACTAAACACTGATACTTTTTGCTACCTTAACAGTGGAAAAAATACCATTAAACTTTCACTTTACTAATGAAATTTTTAGACCTCAGTTTTGTCCTACCATGTGTATCCGTCAAGATTCTATCAGAGACACAGATCGATACACACACACACACACACACACACATTACAGTGTGTATAAATATATATTATAAATACATATAATATATTTTATAAATATGTATAAATGTGTATATAGAAAGAGAGAGAGATTGATCGATTTCAAGGAACTGGCCTACGACACGGTTGTGAGGTCACCGGGCAAGTCAGAGCCGCACCGGGCAGGTGGGCAGGCTGGGAGCTCAGGCGGGAACCGATGCTCTGGTCCACAGGTGGAAGTTCTTCTTCCACGGGGAAGCCTCAGTTTTGCCCTTAAGGCCTTTCAGCCAATTGATGAGGCCACCCAGGTTATGAAGGATCATTATCTCCTTTACTTAAATTCAACCGATCACACATGTTCACCACATCTGCAAAATACCTCCCCAGTAACATCGAGACTAGAGTTTGTCTTGGTTAAGTAACTGGGTATTGTAGCCTGGCCAAGTTGACACCAAAACTAACCATCGTGCCATGAAATGCTTCTCCATCATGTGGTGCGGTGCAGCAGTGCTAGCATTTTCCAGACAAGGAAGCCGAGACACACACTCGGGGTGAGGAACCTGCTAGCTGACCCAAGGTCACATAGACATAGAAGGGTGAACTTGGGGACTTGAAGGGCTTGTGAGCCAGAGCCCTGGACCAAACTTGCAGAGACCTCAGAACCGACCTAAGGGTCCTCAGGCCTGGGCCCAGCGTCAGCTCCCAAATGTCTCTGGTGATCCCACCCACCTCGGATCTCCCCTTCCCACACCCTCCCAGTTCTGATCACATCTGTCCTTGCTGAGAACGCCCCCTCGTCTCCACAGTGCCTGCTGGAGAAAGCCCACGTTCCCGTGTGTGCAGTGAGACCCTTCGGCCTTGGCCCTGGCCTGCCTGTCCAGCCCCCTCTGCTGCTAAAGTCGGCCCCCTTGACTGAAGCAGTGACACACCAGAACATGTGCCGGCCCCACACACTCCAGCTCTGCTGTGTCTCGGTGCCTTTGCACATGCTGTTCCAGTTTCCCCTGAGCACCCTCAGGCTTTGATCCCCTGGAACTCTTAATTTATCCTCAAAACCCACCTTAAGCACCACTG
This sequence comes from Indri indri, assembly GCA_004363605.1. Taxonomy (NCBI): domain Eukaryota; kingdom Metazoa; phylum Chordata; class Mammalia; order Primates; family Indriidae; genus Indri; species Indri indri. The sequence goes on along the minus strand of RJWJ010000364.1, from coordinate 139,331 downwards.
CACTTGAGTAGCCCCCAGACCCTCTCCATCTTCCAAGTCTTTCCGCCCGAACTTAGCCCCCATGTGGGTACATCAGGTGCCCCGCCTTTGTGCTCCACTAACCGCATCCCTCTGTCTGTTCTGTTCTTACCACAGTGTCGTAGAATTTTGTTTTTAGATTGAATAAGCTATTGAGAAGCTTAGTAGTGCCCTTTTATTAATATGTTTTGTGGGAAGAAAGCTTCTAGACCAGGAATTGGCAAACTACAGCCCACAGACCGAATCCAGCCCACCACCTGTGTTTGTAAATAAAGTTTTATTGGAGCACAGCCACAGCCGTTCATTTAAATAGTGTCGATAGCTGTTCTCATGCTAGAACAGCAGACATGGGTAGTTGCCCAGCCAGCCAGCAAAGCCCAAATACCTACTGTCTGGCTGTACACAGAACAAGTCCGCCAACCCCTCCTATGGACTCATCATGGAGAAGGTACTTCTGCCGTGCTCAGGAGCCACTGGCAGGGCAGCGTGCACTGCAGTTCCGAAACTCCTTGCACCGAGGGAGTTAGTAAGAGCTGTGGGGTTTCAAGTTCTGCTCATGGAGACCTCCCCAATCCCAGCCACTGTCAGCAGGAGGCTGCCGGGGAAGCAGCCGATGCTCGTGGCCAAGATCCTGGAGGCAGAGCCTGGGCTCAAGGAGCATCCCAACATTCTGAAAGTCTGTGCAATGTGGCCAGACTGCTGGCTCGGTTCTTACTGACCTGTGGGTCTCCAGGAAACTCTCAGGAAAATACTCCACTGACCTAGAGGCTCTCTCTTAAAGACTTTGAGATTCTTGAAAATCTGATGATGAACTAGACGCATGACTGTTTCCTGGTGCTTGAGGCTCTGGAGAGGGAGCCCAGGTATTCACTCCCAAGAAAGAGATCCGTCCACAGAGGGTCGAGGAAGAAATGAACAAACTCCTTTTTCCTCTCCCGTCTTCAGATGCCCAAGTCTCTGGAGTGGAGCTGCCCAGCCCAGGGCTTTTCTCTGTCTTGGTTCTCCCTCAAGAAACCACAGATCCACAGTGACAGTAGCCAGGATCCAGACACAGAGCCGTAGAGATGTCATTTCCCTCACTGGAAGTGGCTCTTCTTCCCAGACTAGTCAGTAACTCTAGTCATAGCAAGTCAGAGCAAGAGCCCCAGGGGAAGAATTCCTTTGGATGCCACCTCAACGTAATTGTGGCTGAATGCTGACTTACTGATGTTCCAGTGGTGGGAGGGAGCCACATTTGCAGAGGGCAGGTCCGAGGAGAGAATCCAGCAACCCCAGGCCTGAGAGATTGGCCAACATTCTCCACTTAACATGTCCACGTCAGTATCTGCCCTGTCCAAGTGGGCAACTGACAGGAAATAGTTGTGTGCCACAGTGGAGATCCCATTTATTTCCAACTATCTACTTCCCCAGGAGGTGGCGCAGACCTCACCTCCCAGCCGACCCAAGACAGTTTCCCCAGGATTTCAAATTAATTTGCAGAGCTGGTCTCCATCTATCACACGGATGCCATCTGCTCCAAAGCTTCACACAAGGGAATCTGGCAAAATCACACACTGCTCAAGAGTAGCAGGAAATATTCCATCTTCCCCCTCCCCAAGGACAACCAGAAATGACACTTGTTTTGTCCAAGACACTCATTCCAGAGGAGTTACAAAGGACCCAGAGAGATTTCTCATCAAGGGGATTCAAGACAATGGCAATTTACAACATGATTGAAATCGCAACTGCAGGAATGACTGACCTGCTATTCAGAACAGTTTAATTGCCTTGGCCGCGCTCTATCCTTGCTTCCAGTAATTTTATTATTGTTGTTTTGGTTGTTTGGTGTTTCTTTTTTTAATTTTTTTTGGAAAATGTGTCAGTGTGTTTTTAGCAGTTGTCATGGAGAGCTGGCATCTTGCGGACTTCCTGAGAAAAATTATTTCAAAGGCTCATGTCCTCAAGATGCACACGTACACACTCACGAGAATTTTGCAGGAGAAAAAGGAAGGAAATCCGAGAACAAAAATATTGTGATATGATCCATAAATTCATTTCTTTCTTTGGCACCCATTTGAGTCCTCACCATCTGCCATCACTTACAAATTATTGGCTTTTATTACAATGTTATGATTATACATGACAGCAAATACAAAACTTTAACAAATTGACAAAGCATAATTAACACAGCCGATAAGTGATTGAGAAACAGCTGCAAACAAAAGCTCTAATGAGTGAGGAGAGGCATCAGAGAGCATGTCTACGTGCAAGTGTTTGGAAACATCTGTGTACTGAGACCGTCTGTCAGCTCAAAGGCACAGGCTAATTACCAACATCAAGAGACCTTCCGTAACTTCTAAGCAGTTCTAGAGAGAATGATTACTGCCTAATCCACAAAGTCACTCAACGAGGACATAAAAATTCCACAGTGGGTATTAAGATGAAGCATTCTGCCTTTTCCATAGACAGGTACAAGCATAAAACATTCAACACTGTTTCTTTCAACCATGGGGACCATCTATATACTTGAAATCAGGTGAAAAATGTATCACATGCAAATGCACAGTGAACAAAATGCACCAAGATGCCATGCTGTAGAAGAAAATGTCATCTGTGCTCCAAGACGCTGTGATCTGAATTAGCAAAATCACTATTCAAAAAGTTTGAGAAAGAGGGTGCATTAATTCCAAAAGCCATTTGTTCTCTCTGATGAGAGGGAGCTTTGAGGAAAGACATCTAACAGAAGACAAAGGATCAGAAGAGAAAAATTAAACGATCATGTTCTTGAAGCATCCATCCCTTCTCGGGTCTCTCTAACATTTGGGGGAAATGCCAGGCCTTCCTCTTTTCATCCTATTTCCATCCATCCACCCCTCTTCGGGGGACACGTGTCACCGGCAGGTTGCGAGCTCCGCTTGGGGCCCCTTCGCTTCCCATCTCGTCCCACCATTGGTGCCTGTCGCCTGATCCCATTTCTAATTCCGCTTTCAGTTTTTTCTTTCCTTCCTTTCAGATGCTGCTTCAACATTTTTTCTTTTTGATATTCTCCTTTTGGAAATTGAGAACATTTGCCTTTGAAGTCTCATCTGCAATTATTTTCCCTCCTCATTAAGTTCCGAGTTCCACTGGAAAACCAAGAGGGAGAAGCAAGCGGGAGGAGAAAAGAATATTAAAGAGGAAGTGGGGAGGGGGTTGAAAAGGCTCCTCTCACGGCAGCAAGAACATCGCCAGGAAAATCGAGCTCATGCAAGCTTCCCCGATCTTAATCACGCCGACGTGAGGCAATTTGGAAAGCCACAGAAACCCTGCAAAGGAAAGAAAAATCCTTTGCTCCCTGCACAGGGAGCGGTTGGGTTTTATGGAGCCGCGGTGCACCTGTGTGCTAATGTAACCCCTCCTTCCCCACCTGTCCCCACGCCCTTGGGAACACTCTGAAAACTCCATACTGTGTCCTTAGTTTTTGATTCGTCCTAAGGCAGGATCATATTAATGATAACCACTTTCTCAAATAAAGGAACTCAATCCCCAAAAGACCAACTTCCCGGCGTAGGTCATAAGCCCTACTACTGAAGAGTGGATTCGCCACGCCTGCGCCAGCAATCAGGCCCTCAAGCCCACTCTTTTTCCAATCAGACCTTAATAGGTGCTGCTTCAGAACATGCGGCAGAGCACCGTTAGTGCTAAGGACATAACAACAACAAAACCCTGCTCTATAAATGATTTCTATATAGTGGGACTGCTTGAATAGAAGATGTTGTCAAAATAAAGGGTGATGGTTTATACTTTCTTCATTTTACATGAGAGAGAGAGAGACAGAGACAGAGAGGGAAGGAGAAAAAAAAAAAAACTCAATACCGTGGAGGAGGAGCAACACACTCGCTTCCAGCTCCACTTCCAGCCTCACCTGGAAATCTCCCCAGAGACCGTCCGATCCCTGCCCATGCCCGCCCACCGGACCCTCATTGCCCCTCTGTGCACATCCTGCAAACGAAGGTGTTCAGGAGCACGGCCCACGTCAGCAGCGCTGGCAGTCACCACCAGGAGGGGTGGGTTCCTGGTGAGCCCCTCTCTCCTCGCCAGGTGTCCTCTTGCTGCTGCTGGAACAGGTTACCACGAACACTGTGGCTTAAAACAACACAGATTTTTTTATCTTGCAGCTCTGGAGGTCAGAAATCTGAAAGGGGGAGCGCTGCCAACAGGGCTGGTTCCTTCTGGAAGTTCCAGGGAGAATCTCTTTCCATGCCCTCTCCAGCTTTCTAGAGACTGCCCACACACCACGGCTCCCTCCCCAGTCTTCGAAGCCAGCAACAGCAGAATCACGTCGACATGAGTTGGCACATGAGGAAATCGTTTTTTGGATGCTTGGTGTTTTCATGCATATAATAATAGTTTCCATTACAGCGGAGAGAGTTGAGAATAGCCCTTAGCTTCTGATTTGGGCAACTGAAGGTACGGTGATAGCCTTCACTGAGACAGGGACACGGGGGAGAAAGGGCTTGATGAGAGTAGGTCACAATAATAGCTGGCGTTTACGCATTCATTCACTCACTAATACTGACCAAGGATTCTAGGTGCCAGGAAGTGAGTAGACAACAGAGAACAAGAAAGACGAAGTCTCTGTCGCAGGCGTCTCGTGTCTTCTGCCAGAATCCGTGAAACTGTGACAGGCCAACTCATTAGCTGGCAAGTAGGATAAACTCTCAGACCCTTCACGATTCTTTGCAATGCTTTTAAAATATATATATCTTAAGGACTTTATATTTTTTAAAAATGTAAATTTGGTCTATGAAGTCTGCCTAAACACTGGGAAAAACTTTATTAGCAAGATATTTCATTTTGAATGCCTTCTTGCTGTGTTGAAAAGCAAAAGAATCCCCAAGAAGTGTAGTATACACTAACTTACTATCCCGTGATTCAGTAAAAAGATTGTTTGCCCATTCTGGGATGGTTTGATGAACCAATTTGGGTATTGGCTAGGGTGACAGAGAATGCCTTGTGTCCACATCTGCTCCTGTTATATGTCCCTCTGCTTCCTAGACACACAGCTGGACCAAATTTCCTGATGTCTTTTGCAGACAGGTGGATGTGTGACCGTTCTGGCCAGTGGAATGGGGGCAGAAGGAACATGTGCCACTTCCTGGTGTGGCCCTTAAAACCCGCCATGTGGCCCTCTGTGCACTCTCTTCCCACATCCTCTGGCTGAATGCAGGAGATGCCAAGTCCCCAAGGATTGGCGCCACCGTACAGCAGAAGGAGCCTGGTCCTTGAACAACACTAGGAGCAGACTTTCTCCGCCCACTCCCTGCCCAAGAGTCCACCACTAACTGGACTTCACACGAATGAAAAAATAAATCCTATTGTACTAAGCCACTGAAATATCAGGGTTGTTTGTCACAGAAGTTAGCCTACCCTGATTAATTCCAACAGTTTCTGCCTTGGAGCTCAAATTAGTCCACACACAACAAATATATGCGAGCTGTCCAGAGAGTATCCACCCCTATAATAGGAAAAATACATATTAACAGTGGCTGGATACTATCCGGACAGCCCACGTATACACGTAGATAAACAACACAGAGCCACACAGGAGAACTGCCGGGACACAGCTACCATCTACTATCACGATGTGCAATCTTTTCTCAGAGCTTCCAGGACCTTCTAATACACTGAGAAATGTTCCAGATTCAAGTGGTGTAACTGCTGTTATTTTTAGCAAGTTATTAAAGTTATGTGAGTTAGGAAGTTTATAAATTATATAAGTGACCACTTTTGCTTGTGGAAAAATACCATAAAATGCCATTCGGGAGGTTCAGATTATCGATAAGAGAAAGCCCTGGAAATCCAGCCCTCCTCGTGGACGCCAGGAACTCGGTGTCCGTGAGCACTGTCTGGGGGTCTGCGCAGCAGCGAGCTCCTGCCACTTCCCCCATGGACCAGATGGTCTCCGTTTCGGAAGCTTCAGTGAACACCCAGCTAAGGTGAGAACACAGCCAGCCCCTCAGTCCCAGAGGAGACTTCCAGCTGCTTTGGTGTTTATTTAAACCCAGCCCCTCAGTCGAAATGCCATGAACCAAGACACACTTCTGTGGGTGGAGAAGAGACGGACCCAGTGCAGGGATTTTAGTCCAGTCTCTGCTTTCTCCCTTTCTGATCTGAGCTGTCCAGGGAATGTTTCCGAAATGAGATTAATAAAAATGTTAGGCAGCAAATGCTTCTTGACCACACGCTACACACAAAGCTCATGTCCCATGCGTCCTGCATCCTGACCCCCGAGGTCCTCTCCTTCTCCCCTCCCAACAGCGCTGGAAGGTGGCGAGAGCTGCTGCCCCACTTAATGGACTAAGAAACCGCCGAGGGCCACAGGGCTGGCCGGTGGCAGAGCTGAAACCAAACTGCACATCTGCTGGGCTTCCGGTCCCTGGCCTCTCCTACCTCGCTACACAAACATGCAAACTTTATTACAGTGACTCCGCTGCATTCCATCAGTCATTGAAAATATTCAAAATTTGAGACCTAAACTAATCGTATCTCAACCCACAAAATCCAACCCAGAGGTAAGGCAGTTACTTTACACACGCACGCACGCACACACACACACACACACACACACACACACACACACTCTTACCCAAGCACGAACAACCTCCTCACTCCACCTCTTGAATTTTCTAGAGCTGGCCTCAACTCCTCCCTCGCATCCACATCCTCTCTTGGTGCAGAAACACAGGTTATTTGCACAGCAGAACAATCACTTGTCGGATGACCCACAGCTGGAATCTCCTGGTGACCTGCCACCAGCTTGTCTTGCTGTGGCAGTCCCGACCTCGGATTCTGACTCTCCCTCAGAGCACATTACAACTTGCAGACAATGATGACAATCGCGACCTGGCATTTACAGCCCCGGCACCCTCCTCCACAAGAGCCCAGAGCCTTCTGCTCACCCACGGCCCCTCCAGTGCCCGCAGAGCAGACTGGAGCCACCTGTGATGACCGACACGTGGGCCCTAGCACAGACCCTGCTGACCTGTCAGCACGTGCTGTACCCAGGGCACAGACCACACCTGGGGCAGCCCACTGACAGCCACAGGAACTCAGAGAAGCAGGGCTTAGGGCTTGGAGAAGCAGGAGGACCAACCAAGGCAGACCAGGACAGGGGCACAGCGGCCAGCAGCTCCACCGTCACTCTCGGTGTTCTCTCACAGTGCTTACTGCCCACCCACCCCAGCCCCTGCCTCCAGACCCCATCAAAAGGGCTGAAGAACCTTTGCTATTCCACACCAATGGTTTGGTTTTCCATACTGGGAAGCTTGTGACCAATGTGCCCTCATTGGAACCACCACCTGCCCCCAAAGCTGAACTTAAAGACACCTGCTCAGAAGTGGCTCAAATCAACAGCTTCCCATGTGCCCAAACTGGAGGAAGACGTAACTGAGTAATCAATGCATCGTCCAGCATATCTGGGGACTGTCACAAGGTTCAGGCGGCAGAGTCCGCCACCCAACGGAGGAAGTGGTCAGTGAGGCTGAAGAACAAGGCCTTCATTCCTGGGCCAAGTGCACATACCCAACCCTCATCCTCAGAATGGGAGCAGCTGGGTGCAGGGTGACCTGCTCTGTCCTCATGTGGGTCAGGCCACCTCCAGCTCTGCCGGAGACAGGGACACACTGGTGTCTGCACTTGCAGAACTGCAGTCATCTGGAGGCGGCGCCCACTCCTGTGCTCAGTGTCTACACTGCTGGCCTCTGTGGTCCTCCTGTGCAGGAGGACCTCACTTTCTTAATGAGCCTGAGTCCCTTGGGGACCAGGCCAGTGCAGCCACTTCCTAGACCACAGTGCTGGTCAGACAGGAGGGGTCATGAATTCCCAGGCGAGGGGCCTGGCTCTCCTTGTCCCCCTCACCTGCCCCTCCCCAGAGCCTGGGGAAGCCTGTAGGACCGCAGCCCTCCTCCAAGAGGGTCCTCACATGTGGGTCCTCATGCCCGATTTTATACGACTCCACCCATGCCCACCCCAAGGCAGGCATGAAGGCTGACCAGTGTCCAGGAGATGCCTGGCACGAGACCATGGCCCACAGGCACACAGGTGCAGGGGAGGACCAGCTGCTGCTCAGGCCCTGTCCCTGCAGAGGGAACGTAAGGCGCTCGGAAAGGCACCTGCCGCAGGGCGAGCAGAGCCGAGCGACACACGGCATGGGCAGGAGCTGAGGCTACATGGCCGCAGGCCCCAGCAGGGCTCCTGGGTGAGTGTCCACTCCTTCCTCACGCCTGAGACAGAAGATGCTCTGGGCGGCAGCCCTGAAGGGGCAAGGCCAAGGTGGGCCGGGCACCCAGAGGTGGAGAGGGCAGGGAGACTGAAGCAAGTGCTCGGCCCCCAGCAGCTGCCAGCTTCGGGGACAAGCAGATCGGGGATCTGGAGAGGCCACATGCCGGGCACAATAATCCTGCTCTCCACGAGACCTGGTCGTCTCTCTCCCGCCAAGAGTTCCCGACCATCAGCCCACTGGGCCACAGCAACGTGCAGCTCCGACCTCATCCTTCGTTGCTCCCAGCCCTCCCTGCCTTCTCTGTCTGGCGCCTGGGCCCTCACTTTCCCCAGACGTGACTTGGACGGCAGTGGCCTTGTCCTATGGGACTGTGCTCCAGCCCACCTCCCCGGCGCTGTTTCACATCGCTCCACTCCCTTCCCTCCCCGGCCCGTGCATGTGGCGCCAGCAGCAGTCGGGGCAGCCACAAGGGGAGCTGGCATGTGGGGACACGCAGCAGGGCTGCAGGCTGGAGTGTCGCGAATCACGCACGGTGGCATCCAGCTTCCACCCGCAGAGCCAGTCAACAACGGCAACCAAGAGCCAGCAGGTGTGATGTCCGGAGATGAAAACAAATGGCAGGAAGAACCGTGGGAGCAAAATGGAATAAGTCAGTATCCACCGGTGTGTGGAGGGATTCGGAGTCTTCTGAGCATGAACAAGTGAGGAGTCACTTCTGTCTTGTGACACAGAGAGGACCTTACAATGTTGTAACAGGTGTGTTCAGAAAGAGTAGAGAGCCCAGACACGAGCATTGCCGGTGAGCCCACCTGTGGAACCAAGGATAAGTGACGGGTATGGCCAGAGCGGGTTGCGATGGCTTCACGCTCCGACAGTGAGATACTGTACGACTCTAGCAGATGGTGGAACGACGGGAAGTGTGTATGAACAGTAGGATAAACCTTCCATTGGTCCTACAGATATCAGCCAAGAGTGAAAGGATGTTGCTTCAAATCAGATGCAGCAGAAGAGGTCAGGAGAGGCAAGAGGAGCTGATTTCACTATCACTCATAAGAGAGAACCAGAGACCATAGGCAAAAAAAAAAAAAAGAGGAGAGTGTTGGTGTTATACATAAGTATTTATAAAAAGGTAACCATTGGAACAAAAACATAAGCCTTTTGTGGTGGATTAAAGACAGTCATATATTCCTTGCTACTCCTTCCATCGACAGGCAGAATGTAACTTCCATCTCTTCAAATCTCAAGCTGGCCTTAGTGACCTGCTCAACCAATAGAATGCAGTCGACGTGACATTCTGGGACTTCCGAGGTTAGGTCATAAAAAGTCTTGCACCGCTGCGTGGGCCTCTTTGGGGACGTGCTCCAGGAGCCCTGAGCTGCCGTGGAGAAGTCCAGCCGCTCTGTAGTTCTCTGCTTGCGTCCCAGGCGAGCCTCACCTGCCAGCAGCCACTGCATGTCACCACACAGAGGAGCAAAGCCTCTTGAACCCTGTAAACTGACCCAATCGCCAGCTGAATATCATTAAGTGACTTCTGTCCATGACTCCTGGGGCAGAAGAATCACCCGCCAACCCCTGCGCAATTGCCTGGCTCACAAAATCACCTACCAGTATGAGTTCATGATGTGCTTTATCTCAAAGGAAATATATACTATCTTTAAGAAAATACACACCGTCCACTGAAAAGGCCTGGAAATAGATAATCAACCCAGCAGCACTGAGCATCTGCAGTGCAACTGTGGTCTCTAAACACCATTTTTCACCAAAAAGAACCAAGGCCACTTGGAGGATTGGCTGATTCCAGATATGAACAGGAAATACACAAGATGAACCTAAAATTTTGTTATCCAGAAATCAAAGAAGCTACCAAAAATTACTAGGGACATGTCAAATGAAATCAAGAGTTCATCTGAATAGACTCTTACCAAAAGAGGTACAATTTAATTAAATCCATAGGTTCTTAATAATATTAAAAGGCTCATTGGTCACAATTGGAAGATATGTAGCAATGAAGCACATCCCTGCTTTGAAACTGACGGAGAGAGAGGATCCAGCATTTCCTGAGCTTTGCCTTCACCATCCGAACCCCAGGGTAATGAGAATTGACGAGGAAAAGGGTTCCAATTAGTCAGCAAAGAAGGAATGATCCCATGCCACATTTTGAGACTCCTGAGTAATCACCGTAGCCAGGCGATGGTAATCACAAGAAAAAAGAGAGAACCTGACATTAAGCACTTCCCGATGGAGGCTCACCACCACCTGTGATGTTGTGGTGACACTTCCCAAAATTTGAACCTGAATCTGATCACGCCTCTAGCTCTAATTACTAAATTATAGGAAAAACGAAGGCTGGAGAAACATGTTAGACAAAATCATGGGGATTGAGTCGGCAATACATACACGTATAGGAAATCACAAGGCAAATGCATCGGTTTCTTCAATGAGTAAATTACAATATGAGAGAGACGTATGAACCAATCCAAATGAACCACCCTGTTCAGATCCAAATTCAAACAAACTATCAAAAAAATTCATAAGACAAGTGGGGAAACGTAAACACTGACTAGTTATTTCATGATATTAAAAAATATTGTTTTTACATGAGATAATGGTACTGTGGTTATTTTTAAGTTCTTCATTTTTTCCTTATCTTTTAGTTACATATTGAACTATTTAGAGATAAAAATTATATGATCCTTGAAAAATGCTTCAAAATAATTGAAGGGGTAGAGATTAAAGCGGTTAGAAAAAGCAAGATTGGCCATGTATTGATAATTTTTCAGGCTGGATAGTCAGTACATTGAGTTCATGATAAACTACTCTCTAATTTGGTATTTTTTTTTTGGTTTTGGTTTTGGTTTTTGGTTTTTTTAAATATCTCAGGATCATTGAGTAGGTATGTGTTTTTAAATTTCCATAAAAAAGGGTTTTTTTAAAAATCATGCTTACGAATAATTTTCTGTGACACAGAAAATTCTTATGATACAATATTAAGTAGAAAAAGGCAGGAAAAATATCAATACAGTAAGATCCAAGCTATGCGAATCAATATGTTCTATGCTAAAATGCTCATAGAGGCTATTTTAGGTGGTGGGATTATTATGGCTAAATTTAATTCTTTACACTTTAATTTTTCAACTTTCCACAATGGGCATGTATGACTTGGGTAGTCAGGAGAAACATATTTATTTTAATTTTTAAGTATAGATGAACTACGAGCCATTTGAAATAATACTCTTGAGTCTTGAGCGATATGCTTAGGTGACATTCTCTCAGGAAGGGCTGGTGCCATCCGTGGTCATCTCAGCACCTAGAGTTCACATCAGGCATAAGATGGTGCGTGGTCGCTCAGTGCTTAACATGAGGTGCCACATCATGGAACAAAGGATTGATTAATTTAGGACTCCAAAGATCCATTCAGCACTACCAAAGGAATGAAAAAAGTCCAATCATTTCACATACTTGCCTCCCTGGATGTCCCCAAAAGAACAGAGCCTGTCAAATCATTATTATTAGGTAATCATTAGGTAAACTTCTAGAAGAAGTTTCTAGAAGAACTTCTAGAAACTTCTGTGCCAGAGATGACTTGGGCATTTTACCTTTTTTGTTGTGGTGAAAGATATGACCCAGGGGATTCCGTGCACTCCTCTCACGCCTTTCCCCACAGGAAAGCAGACGTGGGGTCCTCGGCGTGGGTGGGATGGCCCACCGGCAGCCGTCTGGGCAGGTCTTTCCTCAGAGCCCCGCCACTGCCTAGCAGCAGAGAGTTTATTTTCCAGTGGAGCATTTGCATAGAAGGGATTTTTATGCCAGCGCCTTCTGAGGAAGCTTTTTAAAAAATCATATAAAAGGAATGTCAATACAGCTCTGAGCAAGGCTTATGTTACCCATTAGCCTAGAAAGTTCCAGAAGGATTCAAAATGTTAACACAGCTATCATTTTCTGGTCTTTCCTACTCCGCGGAGTCATTGACACCCTGGGAGGATCTGGCTGGATATCTGTCTCCATAATTGCTTGGATTTCTTCGTGGGTTTGTTTTATTTTGTTGTTCCTCTTTTTGCTGTTCTGCCTGAGGGTGATTTGACCTTTCTGGTAAAATCTTAACTTGGGAATTTCTTGGATTTCCTGCTCAGAGATTATCACCCCAACATCTCCATATCACATCCCCACATGTGCCTCATTTCCAGCATTTGCACCTCATTCCTTCACTCCCTGGTGGCTCTCGGATGTCTTCTCCAATCTCAGCGAACACCCTCCAGGCCGTAGGTTTCGTCTTATCCATGGGAAAACAGAGACACCAAGAGGACTTGCCAGGGAGCAAGGCCGCCCAGGCCCGAACCCGCCTCAGCCAGCCCCCTCGGCGGGGAGCCCACACTCACACTCCACGTGGATGTGTAAGGGGGCTCCTGCTAAGACACTCCCCACGCCCTCCAGGCTTTGTCCCCAGCCACAGGCATGTCAGCCGTGACCACATCTGCCCCGGGATCAGCAAGGGAATGAGTCAAAGTCACAGCACTTGGACTGACTTTCAAATAAATTGCACAAGACGAATTGCAATTTACAGGGGTCCAGTACATGGAAATCTAAACTTGCCCGTGTAAGGGAGAAGAGCTAACTGTCTAGTCGGAAGGAAGGAAGGAAGAGCATTGTCGCTCTTCAGCAAAGTAGAAGAAAAACTTAGAGAACTCACCCACCTCCCTGACTGTGCCAGGTATGACCGATGCATCCTGCCGCAAGGTGAGGGCTGAACAGGTGATCCGGATAACAGAGCTGCTCAGACTGCATCCGAGTCATCTGAGTAAAATGCAGGTGCTGATTCGGCAGGTCTGCTGGGGCCTGAGAATCTGCATTTTAACAACTCCCAGCTGCTGTGGATGCCGCTGGTCCCCACAGCCCACGCTTGAGTGGCAACAGTTTAGGGCTGAGCTGTTCAGTGCAGTGGCTGCTGGCTACTGCGGCTAGCAAGACCTTCAAATGTGGCTAGATGGAATTAAAGTATGTTGTAAGCATAAAATACACACAAGATTTCAAAGGCTTAGCATGAAACAAAGACTATAAAATGGTTCCTTAATTTTTATTAAATATGTTGAATATATGGTGAAATGATATTATGGCTATATGGGGTTAAATAAGCTACATTATCAAAATTAATTTCTCTGTATGTTTCTACTTTCTTAAACGAGATTACAAGAAAATTTTACATTACAAAAGTGCTCCGTATCTTTCCCGGGCAGCGCTGATCCACAGAACTCCCCAAGCTTTAAGGCTGTGCTTCTGGTGAGTGCTCTTAAAGATCGCTTTAGACATTTGCCTCCTCCTTGAAAATACACACAATTTATCAGCCTGCCAGAAAGGTCTTGTCCACCCCCTTCTTCTCACCAGGAAGTAGCAAGAGCTGATTGAAGCCAAATATTTACCTGTCACAAATTGTCCCCCACCGTGACCAAGGCATCCTTTGAATATTGTCATGGCTGCTTTTGGTTTAACATAGCCAATTCTGGGTATGAGAGGCCCATCCTTGTTAAAATGACCTTCAAGTCCATTCAACATAATATTATCTGAAGATTGACTATCACTCCAGTTTCTGATAAAAGCAACAAGTGTGGTTGGAGCCCCACACTGATGGTTTGCTTGGTCAACGCCATCCAGTTGGAATTTTTTTCCTAATGATCCTTTCTTCTGTCTCTGTCAGTTGAAAATGTCTTTCTCATTAGCAGACATTTCTGAAATAAAAGCGTTATTTGTTCAAGGCTTCAAGGCTGAGGCAAATATTTGTTACAAGGCTCTAAAGGATTTCGCAAATAATTTCCATCCATGATTTCCAAAGCCAAAGGCTGCTTGTGTAACATTTGTGCAAAATGCGTGGGCTGCCCATGAAGCCAAGCATTTTGGGAAATATTTACTTTGCAGAAGTAAGCAGCAATGTTTGCCACTGCGTTTGAAAACTTCCACATGTCCATGCAACAGTTAGAGGGTCAAGTAAAAATTCTGTGGATAGCCCTGGCCTCTCCAAGTCTATTCTGATGAGCTGCCCTGCTGTGATTTGACACCTCTCTGTTTACTGGGCTGCCACCACTTTGAATAGTCATCAGTTAAGACCAATTACACAAAGATCAGGTAAAGTTGGGTTCTCCAGCTCTCTAAACATGGCCCGCACAGCATTGAAGAACAGAAAGCCCTGGGCAGTCCTGGGACTATGTTATGGGTTGAATTGTGTCCCAAAAAAGATATGTTGAAGTCTTAACCCCTACTATCCCAGAACGTGGCCAGATTTGGAGGTAGGGTCTTCTGAGTGGTAATCAAGTTAAAAACAGAATAATTAGGACCCTAAACCAATACGACTGGTGTCCTTATAAAAGGGGAAAATTTGGACACAGGCACAAACAAAAGAAGAACTATACAAGGAAACATAGAGAACCCACGAGAATGACATCTGGGGCTCCCTGAAGCTGGAAGAGAGGTCTGGAACAAAGCCCTCTCCTACACCCTCAGCGAGAACACGGCTCTGCAGACACCCTGAATTCACTTCCGCCCTCCAGAACAGTGAGAGAATACATCTCTGATGTTCTAAACCCCCCAGTTTGTGGCACTTTGTTATAGCAGCCCTGGGACGCTAATACAAACTTGAATTCTGACATTCCCATGACTGGTTCATTTGCGATTACTTGACATGTCAGCCCACCTTGGTATCCCAGCGTGTATCTGTGATCTGGAGACGACCATCGGTAGTCTCAGTGTCTTAAGAATGCATTCAACGTAGGTTGCCAGATTTATTACAGAAAAATAGAGGAGGCCCAGTTCAAATTGAATTCCAGACAAACAACATATAAAATTTTTAGTGTAAGTATGTCCCAAATACTTATCTGAAATTCAACTTGAACTGGGCAGCCTGTGTTTTACCTGGCAACCCTAGATAGACAGCATCTTTGAAATACTTTAAGCTCCCCTGGAAAAGACGAGTACTTGATGCCACAAGGCAGGCTGGGAGAATTTCCATGAGGCTGGGCTAAAAGATAGAGTTCCTTGTTTGGCATCAGATCACTTCTGCTCCCAGGACGAGGAGCAGAAACTTAATTGCCCTAGTAGAAAGCTTGATTCTGGCATTTTCTAGGCAGGTAAAATATTTCCGTTGTTCCAATTTACCTAATACCTGTGTTGTAGTTCAAAATGTAGCATCCATCTTAATGCATGCCCATGACTGAATTGTTCCACCTGAAATGAGTACAATCCTCCTAGACTACTCAGAACCGACAGGCCAGCGTCAGGGGTACACGGCCTGTGCAGCCACACAGGGCCTTGCACTCAGAAGGACGCCACATTCTATTCAAAACTCTGCTGTCACCATATTGAAATTCCTAATAAGTTTTGAGCAAGGAGTTCTGCATTTTTGTTTTTGCACGGAGCCCCTCAAATGATGTAGCCGGTCCTAGGACACGTGTACTTTGTAACACATAAACTGCCACATAAAATGCTTTCATCACTGAAAAATGATAGGTCCTTCAGTCTTTTCTTTGTTGAACTCACTTCTAGCAACTTGAGCCCTTTTGCCTGGCACCTCTTCTCAGCCATGTGCTGGTGTTCCCAGCACTGCTTTGATTTAATCAGTGTCTGGCTGGTTCCGAAGATTGTTTTTGATTCTGTGTGTGCTGTATGAGCTGTTGTCTGGATCCTCTTCCAACTTGGCCTTGGGAACACCCAGTGTCAAATCTGCTGTCTTTGGCTCCATAGGACTATTGTTTTCAAAGGACAGTTGCTGCTCGTAGCGACTTGAAGGCTGGGTGGAGATTTTCCTGAAACCCCCTTGAACCAGCCTATTTGGGATATCTGATTTCCCCCCGGTAGCTGATTCTCAGGCTGTGTTTGTGTGGAACCAAATCTCTCTGCATCAGCTGCATTTATTGTCTAATCTCCATTTGTCCCTCCCTTTTCACATACAGGCTTTGGCTTTCTTTCCCCTCCTTTAAGGCTTTCCTTCGACATGTTCTTGTTTGCGCCTGACACTTCCTTTTCCTTGTCCTCTTCCTGGTTTTAACCCTCCCAGCATCCCACCAGGCCCCTCACTGGCCCATTTTTTGCTCAGGTCTCTCTCCAAGGAAGAATAAGGAAAAGATGAAATTCAAATTCATTTTGCTGCTCGTTAATGTCCCTTTCAAAGGTCTTGACAAGAGCACTGAAGCCAATGCTTAGGCAGAGAAATTTGAAAGGTTCCGTTCCACTTCTCTACCAATCGCTTCAGCCATCACACCACACAAAGAGCATCAGAAGAGAAGTACAGAATTCTGTCCAGCTTACCGTCGCTGTTCTGTGACTTGGGGTAAGACACTTAACCTCTCAGGGTCTTGGTTTCCTCATCCATAAAGTAAGAGGGTTAGATTACATCATGATCTCACATGAATCTATAATTTGAACATCAGAGTTAGCATCATTAATTATCCCACAAAGCACAGCAGGCATTTTGCAAATCGGAGTCTCACGATCTGTATGAATCAGCAATTGCTGTGATAATGCCACATAATGAACAATCCCAAATCCTGCAGCTTAGAATAGCAAACATGTATTTCTTGCCCACTCTATCTCTGCAGGTTGGCTGGGGCAACTCTGCTCTGGGCTGCAGACCAGATCTGGTGGGCTCCATACATCTCTCTTTCTCAGGCCAGGCTTACCTGCCAGATGCTTATGGGGCATGTTCTTCTTATAATAAATGGCAGGTACACAAGAAGCCAGGCTAAACCACACAAGCACACGCATGGCCTCTAGCTGTCTAACATCAACTCACATGCTGTCAGCCAAAGCAAATCATGCGGCCACGTCTAACACTACGGGGGCAGGAAGAGCATCCCACCCCAGGGAAGCCATGGCAAGGGCCAGAAGGAAAGCAGAATTGTGGGGAGAACCACATCTAGGCTCTCCAAACCTTCTGTACTTTTTATAATTGAGATGAAATCCACATAATGTAAAATTAACCACTTTCAAGTGAACAATTCAGCGGTATTCACCACTTCTGCCTACTTCCTGGTTCCAAAACATTTTCAGCACCCCAGAATAAAACCCCATACCCAGTAAGCAGACACTCCCTATTCTCCTTCTCCCCATCTCCCACCGTGACCCCTGGCAACCACTGTCTGCTCTCTGTCTCTTTAAATTTCCCTATTCTGGACATTTTAGATAAATGGAATTATGTAATATGTGATCTTTTACATCTGGCTTCTTTGACTTAGTGTAATGTTTTCGAGGTTCGACCATGTCGTAGCACGTGTCAGAGCTTCACTGCTTGTTACAGCTGCATAATGGTCCCATGTATGGATAGACTGCATTTTGCTTATACATCCTTGTGTTGATGGGCATCTGGGTTGCTTCTGCCTTTTACCTATTGTGAATAATGCTGCTGTGAATGTTTGTGTACAACTATTTGTTGAGTACTTGTTTTCAATTCTCTCGAATTCTCTTTCAATTCTCTTGGGTATACATCTAGGAATGGAATTACAGCACATGCTTGTCATAATGTCAGCTCATTTTTTCAGCCTTTATCCTGGACCTTTTTACTGTAGATCAAGGGTAAGCAAACTTTTCCTGTGAACAAGTAGACAGCAAACATTTGAGGCTTTGCGAGCCATATGGTCTCTGCTGCAACTACTCAATTCTGCCTTTGTAGCATGAAGCAACCACAGACAATCCATAAAAAGCTTATTGTGCTCCAATAAAAGTTCGTTTACAAAAACACACGACAGGCCAGATTTGGCCCTCAGGCTGTAGCTTGCAAACCCCAGCTCTAGGACAAGCCCAGGAGGATGTGGCCTCTTCCAAGGACTCCACAGCACAGAGGCTGCCTCTCCTCCAACCCAGCTTCCATTGCCAGTGGGGATCAGAGGGAAACAGATGTAGCTGGTGGCAGAAGGGAACTGAGACACTACCTGTAAAACATCCTGATTATGCAACATGTGAAACACTGGGGTGTGCTTCCGCTATGATCCCCTGAGTGGGGATCTCTGTTGATTTTTAGGAAACTTAAGTGGGTTTGAGAATGAAAGGCTGAGGAGTACTCTGACCAATCCCTCAGTGCCCTTTCTAATATTTACCCTTTCTGAGATTTATCAGGGAAGAAAGTTTACCCAAGTCAAAAGCTAATTCATCTAACAAGCATGTATTGAGCCCTTACTGTATGCAGGCACTATGCTAAATCTAGGGCATTCAAAGTGATGCATTCCAGGAGGTTTTCTTGCAAAAGCTGGCTTGGATATCTCCAATAATGGGGAGCTCATTACCTGTATAGGGCAGCCTACCCTGTAGCTAGACAATGCTTTGCTTCCTCAGAAATACCTAAACCTCACCAGCATGATTACAGACCTCCATCCAACCATTCAATATCAACGGGCACCCCCGCCATACACAGGTACAAAGAAAACAAGGAAATAGTAAGTAAAGGAATGATGACTGCAGCTTTTATCATTCCTGGCATTTCTAAAAAGCAAAATAAAATCAATTGTACATTGACATCTTCAAAAGTTCCCAAACTTGGGCAAAGTTGACAACCAAATTCTAAGGAGCTGCTTCCCATTAAGAAGAGCACATTAGGGAAGGACACGATCAGAACTCTTCGCTTAGACCACAGCCTCCAGAAAAGGCCAATGAGAGCGTGGGTGGCGCAAGATTAGCAACGCAGGTCTTGGGGCCAGGCAGTGCTGGGTTTGAAAGCCTGCTCTTCCGCCCGCCATTAGCTGCAGGAGCTGGGCGTGTCATTTCTCACAGGAGGCAGTTTCCTCAACTATGAAACCAGGGTCTGACAGTACCAGCTTCACAGGGCGGCTGCCAGGCGGGATAAGACATGCGTCTCAGTGGCCGCCCGGAGCCATCTATGAGCTGCTAGCAAGTCCCACGGCTTCCCCACCTGGCCGCTGTCTTGCAGCTAGATGGGAGACAGGGCAGGCCCAGGCCGAGGAAACCCCACAGAGCCTGCTCAGAGGAGCCATAAGGAAGGGGCTAGGGATTGCGTTTAAAGAAAAAAGAAACAGAGGCTGGAGGAATGGAGATAGGCCGGCGTCAGGGCCAGGAAAACAGGGGAGGAAGCCCACTGAGGCACTCGAATGCAGAAGCCACTAGAGGCAGGCCACTCCGCCCTACCCGACCCTGCAAGAGCCTCTGAGAAACTACTTGGCCATAGTAGTAGCAGGCTTGGTCTCTTCCTGCACACGCCTGCAAGATCCTGTTCTCAAGCTGAAGTCAGTTTAGGGTCGCAATCCAGTAATAAGTTACGAAATCCACTCAGATGGCCACAGCCAGCAAGTGAGAAAAATGAAACTTGAACAGAACAGAACAGGTCAGAGTCCATAGCTAAGTGGGGGAAGTACTGAATTGTGTCACCTTTCAGTAATACGTACATGCGTACACATGCACAAGTCATCTACAGATGGACGCAGGCATACGTATGGAGACCAGAGTCAAAAATATCGGTGTGCAGCGTGCATAGTGTATGTGAAAAGCATTGTCTGGACAAACCTTTCTGATTATATATTTATATTCACACATAGATGTTTGACAATGTATATATACATACATTCACGCATACATAAGTATGTATGTATATACATATTTTACTAAACTGTTTCTCAATTTACATATATGTCTACACACACACAAACAGGAAATGGGTGTCTTGGTGTGAGTTACCATCAGGAGGTTTGAAGGCCTCTGTCTACTGCATCCTTCCGGAACAGCTGTCAGGGGTCCCACAGCCACTGAAGGGGAAAGCCTGTGGTCCCATCTTGTCCCACTGTGCTGCCAGGGAGGATGGGCAGGGCGGGAGAAGCCCAAGGCAGAGCCAATCAGCAAGTGCTGTCCGTTCGGAGAGCAATGCGATGTTAACTGATTTCCTGAAGAGACAAGGGCATGAAATTAATTCTCAATGTAACAATTAAATTCCAATCAAAAATGTGAGAAGAGGGCTCTAACAGGTACCAACCAGTGCTTCTTTGCACCCATGAGATTTTCCAGGTCCCCTTTGCAAAGTTAGAAGCAAGGCTTGTACCCAAGAAAGTTCTGAATTCATCACACTGAGTCAGAAGCTCAGGAAGCAAAGACTAGAACAGTGATTCTCGCGGCACTCGGCACAGCTCACAGCACCTGGGGAAGGGTAATAAACTGCAACAAATCCATGAAATATCAGCCCAGAGAATACAATCCTTATTTTACAATACTCACACAGAGATCCCAAAACATTTATTTTAAAAATGCATTATGTAAAACAGTTCTAGTCACCAAACAGCTTATTACAGCGAAATATCTGAGCCCCAGGATCCCAGACAGCCATCATCGCTGGCCTGTGTGTGGTCAGGAAAGTGGGGTCCAGTGAGGGTGACACCGAAGGCCCCTCTCAATTCCAGTCCATCCATCATGCTGGGAGTCTTGCGGTTTGGGTCTTTATGTCTTTTTTTTGCAGGTCTTGATTTTTCCCCAAGTCACAAAGGGCGGACATCCTTTTAAGTTAATTGTTAAGAAAATCAAAATCACCCAAGGTTCCATGTCCCCCTGAAGGTCAGGCTTGGAGCCTCTGGATCCTCAAGACCAAGTGTCCCTCTCTTTTGCTTCTCCGTAAGGAGGAGGAGAAAAGTACAGCACTGTCAGGCGAAGCCGGGCAGACGCTCCTCACAAGTACGCTGTCATTCCGGCATCTCACTCAGGAGTCCGCAGACCTCCAAAGTGGCTGTGGAGAGAAGTCAGCGGGTCTGGAACTTGCAGAGGGAAACAATGACATTTCTAAGTTCATTAATCTCTGGCTGAAAATCAGCATTTCCTCCCATGATGAATGTACACAACCACCACAGAAGCAGGGACACTGCCTGACACTTGGTCATCGATTAGAAATCACAGGCACTTTCATAAAACATCACATTTTTTTCCCAGAAATCTCAGGATAGTGTTCACGTCCAATACTACGCTGAAATTAGAGTACTTATCAGAACCGTTACTAGATCTTTCCACAAAATGCACAATTTTTTTAATATTTGGATAACTGTGTGTCACTGTAATTGATTTCCTTTGTAATCCGGAGTGTTTTATGTATACATTAAAACATTCTCCTAACAAGGAGTCCACAGAGCTCATGGCCCAGACTGATCGCAAGCTGGGGACATATGGAGCTGAGGACACACACAGGGACCCGGAACCAAGGCCACCCATGCACACTGGGCAAGGGGTGCAGACCCCGAGAGAGGCTGCGGGGAGCTGGCTGTCCATCAGAATTTTCGCCACATTCACACTTTGTGATAACTACACTGACTAGAAGGCCTTCTGCGGAGCGGAGATGGCTGGCTATAAATACGTTTTATTCCCACACAGCAGTTTACAAACAGCATGCAAGCCATGGCGCTAGAACCCCATAACTGCTAGGCTGGCAAGCTGGGTATGTTGCCATTTTTTAAATAGCGAAGCTGAACTCATAAATGCAATGCCTTGCCCAGAGTCATTCAACCCCGCTGGTGGCAGAGCGGAGCCTGGCGCCTGCCTTCCCACGCCGAGTCCCTGCACGGCTGCCTCCGCACCTGCTCAGCCCGCGCATGCGCTCTGTGATGGCCACGCCCCGCCTCCCACCCGCTTCCTGCCTACCCCGCTCCCCCCCGCCACCCCCCGGGCTCCTGCCCAGCCCCTGGGTCTGAGCTTAGGTGCGTGGGACAGCATGTGGCGAGGGTCGTTAGATCAAATGTGCACTTGCTTATTGGCCTGGGAGTCCCTCGGCTCCTCACAAAGTGCCATACCCGCATCTGCTGCCCGCGTGCTGTTGTTGAGGGTACCACAGCAGGCCACATAAGGGTGAACAATAGCACCGATGATAACCATGTTGATGGAAGCGCTCACACCAGCCACCCACGCCCTCCACAGTACCTGAAAAATGTACGTCAAAGGTCATGAAGCCACTGGGGTTAGAGTTCTTTTGCTGCTTCTCCAACTGAGTCCCCATCAAAATCCAATGCCTGGAGAGGGAGGGTTTCAGTCCCTGGACCCTGTCGCAGGGCAGGGCCAGGCTGGTGGCCTGGTGACGGCAAACCTCCCAGGAAGCCAGCTTCGTGCTGGTGAATCCTCTCAGATTTCCCTACGTGGGGAGCAGGAAAGACATTTCTTCCCATTTTACAGACTCAAAACTAAGAGACTCCACCAGTGTGTGTCCAGCCCAGTGCCTGGGTCCCCATCCCAAGCTCACCCCACCCTCACCCCTTGTATCCGTGCAGGACAGAGAGCGCTCACAGGCTCTAGGATTTCTGGATGAGTCGATTATACTTCCTCACTGTTCCACAGCCCCTAAATTGGGCCCTTCAGCAAAAACTTCCCTTTGCCCCCTTCCGCTGCCCTCTGACCTCTTAAATCTCCCTCTAGTTTCTGGGACTTCTTTGGGAGGGAATCTCCCCAAACTACTCGTCACAGAATTGCATGGGGTGGAGCTGAACATTTTTGCTTAGGATGCAAGGTACTGTTTAAACTGCACTGTGTTTTGCAAGCTTGGGTGTTTAGCATCAGTCTACCTCCTGTGGGGGATGGGGGCAGGGCAGGGTGGGGGTGGCGTGAGTCACTGCAGCAAGTTGCGTAAACCTTGTTCACGCAAGATAAGTGAGTATTCAGGAGCACATATTTGAATAAGCATCTGCACATCATCAGCCCTTGGATAGCATCTCTACTTTCTTGGGAGCTCAGAGGTAAGGATCCGAAATGCTACAAACAGGCTCTACGAGTCTCCTAGCAAGGAAAGAGACCACAGCAGCTAAAAGTTGGTGGGACAGCAGACATCGTAAGGTTCAGGACCCAGCCCTGTTAAGCTTGAGCAAGGCCAAAATTTTCCTGACAACTGCTGGGTGTTTCCATAGTTGAGAATACCAAATGATGTGGGCAGCTTGTTGGGTGCCAAGCAAAACACAGTGGACAATGGGCGATTATTGGACCCACACTAGTGGCTGCACTGCTGCGTGGCCAGACCTGGCAGCGGGAGGTGGAACAGACACTGGCTCCCTGGGGAAGGAGGAGCCCCACTCCCACCTCCTCTCCACCTGGCCAGTGTCCCCAACATGCTCAGTGCAAGAGTCACCAGGGGAGTTTGCTAAGGAAATAGGTTCCGGACCTTGCCCCACAGTTCCAGAATCCAGCTTCCTAGTGGGATGGTCTGAGGACCCACCCCCATGTGCCCATGACTTTCAAACATTGATGTGCATCCGAATCCCCAGGGACACTTTTCAAAATGCCTGCATTTCCCAAGTCCGTGGCAGATTTGCTGAATCAAAATCTCTAGAAACTAGGCCCTGATGATTCTCAAGCCTCCAGAGTTTGAGATCCCATCTTGGATGAGTGGCTTTCAAAGCATGATCCTCAGACAAGCCACACCAGCATCACCTGGGATCTTGTTAGACGTGCACATTCTCAGGCCCCACCCCAGACCTGCTGAGTCGGAAACCCTAGGCATGGGGCCCCGCCCTCCGGGTAAGAACCACTGGCATAGACCGTGAGCCTCCCAAGGCCATGGACTTGTCCTGCACACAGCTTAGCGCATGGTGCTTGGCAGGGTCAGCACTGGGGCTCTCCCTGGCTCCTAAGACAAGTGAGAGAATGTTCCTTGCTGCTCACAGCCCAGGAGATCCTACCTGGCCTAGAATGAGCTGTGTACTCTCTCCAGCAAATACACCAGCTCCTTGCAGAGGTGTATTTGCAGGGCAGGCTGCTGTAGGGGAGGGAACAGACCTTGCTCTCTGCTAACTTCTCGCAGGCTCCAGTTTGGTCTGTCTTGCGTTTAGCCTTGGAGTCCCAGGAATGCAAAGTCCAGCATGGTGTGTGCTTTCTATGCTAGTTTGAAGCATAAAATAAATACCCTACTGCTCCCGTACGCACAGGATGTCTAACTCTAGTGAGGCTCTGAGCAAAACTGGGGACCCTTTGATGATCCCCTTTAACTGGACTCGGATGTTTGCATTTCTGTTCCGGGCTGACTCGTTGACTGATAACCAGTCCACACGTGGAGCCCTGCAAGGCTTTGCCACCCTTCCCTTCCCCTCCCGCCCAGCTCTGCTTCCCTCATCCATGAAATGTGTCCGGACCTCTCCAGCCTGGCGATCGTCTGCTCTCCAAACATGGAGAAGCTGCTGCCTTCAGTGAGCGTTTGGCACTTTGGGGCTGTCTGGAACCTTTGTCACATTTCCCCACTAAAAATGCCAGTCTGATGAGGGCAGGGTCAATATTTACTGTTTTATTTTCATTCCCTCAAATTGCTCAGCACCCAAGAGAGTTTTCATCATTAAAGTGCTCAGTAAGTGTCTGTAGGGGAACCATGTAAAAGGCTGATCATGAGAAGCCCACGGCCACTGTCGCTGGTGAGTGGCTCTGGCTCTGCGGGCCCCTCAGGATGCTGCCAGGTCAGCTGGGCTTTTGTCCAACAGCCTGGGAGGGAGCTCTCTGTCCTTTACAGACACAAGAAGGTGGTGATGTCCCCTGGAAACCATGCCTCCCCGTTAACCTGCTCCGAGGGGTTCATGCAGGCCCCTCCCACGAGCTCTCTCCAGGGAATAAGAAGAGCCTGGGCTTTGGCATCAACAGATCTGGGTTCAAGTCCCAGCTTCAGCACTCAATATTAATATCAATATAACTACTAACATTCAGGCGGCCTCAGCCGCTCCCCTCCTCTGGCCCACTCTTGGGGAATTTGGCTCTGCCGATTTCTCTCCTTCCTGTGCTCCCAGGAGGAGAACTGGGGGTGGGGAGTCAGGCAGAAAGAGCTTTCTTTGGTGGGTTGTGGCCAGAGGGAGGCGTTGGAAGGCCAGGAGAGGCAATCGGTCAGAGAGTGCCAGGAAATCAGAACACCAGAGAAAAGGGGAAAAGGAGGCCTGCCGGGAATTATAAATCGGAGTCCCTTCAACGTCTTTCCAGAGGCACGAATAAAGGATAGAATTTCGTCCCCATTGAGCTTCGGTAACCAAACTGTGCTTCTGAAATGCGATGATTCTCCGGGACAGTGCAGGCCTCAACACAGTTACAGTGATGACAGTGAGCACGTCCTGGTGCTGGAGCTAACTGTCACATGCAGTCACCCCCTGAGATAGGTGCTGTTGTCATAACCACCTCACGGGTGGGGAGAGTCAGGCACAGAGAGGTTAAGAAACTGCTCCAGGCCCCGCAGCTGGTCGTGGCGAAGCTGAGATTAGAACCCCCCACCTAGTGCCAACCAAGGGCGGTGCTCTCTGACACTTTTGTCCTGTCTTTACGCAGAGACGTGCAGCCCCGGCCCCTCCCCATGCAGGGTTCAGCCAGGCCCTCACATCATCCTGTGAAAGTGATCCAGACCCCAAAGCTTGAGACACCAGCCTTGGACACTGACCCCCAGGTTGACACCTGAGGCTCGAATTCACTCTGCTTCTGCCCCTTGAGGGGCCAGCCGGGACAGAGCCCCCGCAGGGTCTGCCGCCAGCCTGCGGGCGGAATGGAAACCAGACGGGGGCCCTCCAGACCCAAGGGCCCGCCGTCCAGAGGGTCTGCAATTAATTAAGACAGAAGGGAGCTCTGAATAACCCTTTTGTGGATCAAAAGCTCCCTGTTGGAACCCAGCTGACAAAGCCAGCAAAACTGGCTTCAGGCTTCTCACAGGAAACCGTTAGTACCCGAGGACTGAAGAAGCTCTTTGTTCGGGACCTTCGCTTGAGCACCAGAGATTCAGATTACAAGGTGGCACTGCCCGGCTGCAACGAACATCGCCTCGCCCAGGCCAAGGCTGTCCAGGTGTGGATAAGCCAGAAATAACACAGTATAGCTGAAGCTGGGTGTAGCGTGGCCACAGCAGCTCTCTCATGGGCTTCACTTACCAAAAAAGACACCCACACCCCCACCCCAATCCGAGCAGGGCCAGGCAAGACCCTGGGTGCAAACCACATCGAACCCTCCCCCAGGTGCATCTCCACCAGGCCAGTCTCAGGCTAAATTCTGCTGTCGTATAAAAAGGCAACAGAAAACAAAAATGCTCCCTGTGGCTTTGCAACTGGCAGCCCTGAAGACTCCCCGTGCCGGGAGCGCAGCCCAGGGACTTTAATGCCATTGCCATCAGGGTTTGTAAGACCTACCAGGGGGTCGTGGGTTGGATGAAGTCCCCCACCAGAAGATACGTCCACCCGACCCTCAGAACGTGACTTGGCATAAGGGTCTTTGCAGATGTAACTAAGGTAAGGATCTCTGGATGAGATTAGCCTGGGGTAGGGTGGGCCCTAAATCCGACGACGAGTGTCCTTCTAGGAGACAGCAAAGAAGAAGACAAGGCGGAACCCTGTGAAGGTGGGCACAGAGATTGGAGCAATGCCAGCCCGAGACAAGGACGCCCAGGACTGTGGGGCCACCAGACGCCAGCGCAGACGCCTGGAACAGCTTCTCCCTCACAGCCTCCAGGACAAACCACCCCTGCCAACACCTTGAATTGTGGGAGAATAAATTTCTGTGTTCTGAGCCATCCCATTTGTGGAGCTTTGTTTCAGCAACCCCAGGAAACACCAGGTGGACTAGGGTGGGTGCCAATCCAATCTGACTGGTGTCCTTGTAAGAAGAGGGGGTTAGGACACAGACACACACAGAGGGACGACCATGTGAGGACACAGGAAAGGACGGCATCTACAAGCCAAGGAGCGAGGCCTCAGGAGAAACCAGCCCTGCCAACACCTTGAGCTTGGACTTCCAGCTCCCAGCACTGTGAGGAAATAAACATGTATTGTCCATGGTGTTTTGTTATGGCAGCCTGGGCAGACTCATGCTGTCCAGGGTACTTGTTATATGTTATATTATCTGATCCTCGTGGCAATTTATAAATCGTGGTATTATTATTCTTCTTGCAAATGAGGAAAATAAAGCTTCAAAAGGTGAAATGGCCCATCCAAACCCACACATACGGTAAACATCAGAACAGGATCAGATCTGGGTCTGTCCCATGTCAGAGCCGGTGCCAGGGCCTCTGGTCCCGGTCCGTCCCCAACAGAGACAGGGACCTTCCAGGCCTGGCAGCCTCGCCCTGCCAGCAGGGTGATCTGAGCCTGTGGTGCCCACTGCTGGGTCACTCCTGAACCTGGAGCAGAGGGTCTGGGAACTTTCTTGCCTCGTCTTGGGGGGCTTTGGTCCAAGTTTGAGGGTGAAAGAAAAGGGAAGCTCCCCAAGGTCACAGGAAAGCTGTCAGAGTCCTCAGCCAGCATCTGGGGACAAGGAAACCTCCAGAAAAGACTCCTCCCCACGGCTACCTGGAAGGGCAATGGTGTGTTTTTATTAAGAAAAGATACCTTCACTTACAACAGGGCCTAGATTTTAGTTACCATTGATAACAACACTACCCACATTTTATATTAAAATAGGCTAGGTTTAAGCATTTTTACCAAAATTCAGGCTTAGGAAAGTCTCTGCTGTCTGCCTCAGCTTTGTCTCCGTGAACCAGGGATGACACCTGCAGCCTCCCGAGCTGTAGGGAGGACGAAATAAATCACTGACAGAGCACAGGCACCACTGTCACCAAGTAGGTGCTCAGTTAAAGGCCACATGATAATCTGCCCAAGGTCTTAGCACCAATTACAGACAAAATCAGGTCCAGGCCTCTGGATTCTAGAACTTTCTATAGTCAGCACAACGCTCACTATACCCCACCTTTTTTAGGAAGTTGATTCATGAATTCAAACACAGCCAGGCTCAGACAGACAAACACCCTGTCCTTTCCCCTCTCTCAGCCCCAGCCCTTAGGCACTGATCACCCACTCAGCTACCCCTCCTCCCCCAACCCTGCCTGGGGAGAGGGGCCAAGGGAGGACAGTTTCCCGGCTGCTGGCTGGCTCCCGAGCCATAGACAGGATTCCTAAGAGTTGGTTGAATTATTTCATGAATGAGCAACTACCCCGGCTGATTACTGTGAAGGTTCGGTGTTGATTTTGATTTCTATGTCTCGTAGTTAGTATCGCCAGTTGGAAACAAAAGCCTCCTTCAGAGATTAAAGGACAAACAGATCTTCTAGGGCTAAGTAAATACTGATTCATGAACACAAGATGAGCCTCATTTATAATAGTAACAATCACTGTATGAATGCATACACTGGAGATAAAAATTAATTCCATATGTTGGAAAAGTAGGTCGCATTGAAGTGATAGCAGAGCAAAAGGTTTTAACCTGGGAAGGTGTTCATAGCAAATTGGTTACAAAAGTTACGTACTCGAGGGTCCCTTCGAGTAGAAAAAGATCCGCCCCAAATCCTTACCAGTATGGCAGACAGTATCGTTGATGTTTTTTCTATGATGAACAAACATTCATACTTCCATAAGAAAATAGCTTTCTTTAAATAAAGTTAAAGAAAATAAAATTCTCCCTGTTGTCATTTGCTGGACCCCCTGGGCTCTCCAGAGGCCTGTCAGGGGAGGGTACTTGGAAACCCAACAGTCAGAAGGTCAGCCCCATCTCTGGGGTCCACCTTTGAAGTGCAGCCTTGAACAAGAAGCCAAAGGACAGCCACGTCCATGGCTTCACTTCTGTCCAGACCCAGGGCACCTGGAGTCTCCCACCCATCACGTTGCAGGGGCATTGCCATCTGGCCCCGGAAGGCAGCGCCCGCCTGGCTTCATTCCAATTCCCCCTGACGCAGTGGGGTCAGGTGTCACCGACGTACCTGTGGAGTCCTGCAGAAGGCTGAGGGGCTGGGCGTTGAGACCAGCGATAAGGGCAAAGGCTTTCTACAGCCAAGGCGCCTGATCTTTTGTGGCTGTGTGGCGAGCTATGACTTCCTCAGAAGAATGTCTTTAAATGCATAAAATAAAACTCCTTGGGTTCCAAAGATAATCAGTGACGCTGAAACACACAGTATTATCAAAGCAGTGCTGATGTTTCTGACGCAAGAAAATGTGGGTCACTTTAACATGTTAAGCAGCAAGAGCCGGCAGCGAGTCTGATGGAGGGCCATTTTGAGGTCGTGATGAGCATAAACAGGATTTCTAGAAATCCTCGACACACTGTGGTGTTAGCTGGGGTTTCTGGCATGACCGCGTGGCAGGAACTGGCACCGTTGCCGTGTGGTGCTTGCCCACAATGGGAGGAGACGCTAAGTTCGGTTAGAGTTCAATGAAAAGGAAGAGCGATTTGTCCCCATCCAGGTTCAAGACCTTGAGTTTGCTCACCGAGGAGGGGAGCGGGAGGCCAGTGTGCTTCCTTGCCTCCTCCTCGCGCCTTCGTGTCCCCTCACGGCCTCGAGTTTCCTCCGCGGCCTGGCTGGACGCACACGCACCGGCCACGCGGAGACTCCCCGTCAGGTACGCGATGTCGGGCTGCGGGGACCCACCTTCGCGTCACATCACCTATAAAATGTGACCATGAGACTGGTGGCTGAACCGTGGCCCCACGCGGTCGGCGTCTTTCACAGAGGTTTCCCCCGCCTGCACCCCCACGGCCAGCTCCAGATGCGGGAGACTGACGTTCAGCGCCACGCGGGGGCCGCTTGCTGCCTTCTCCTCCCCGCAGCAGCCGCAGTGGCCACCAATGAGCGGCCCACCTTCCCGGTAACCTGAGACAACCTCAGGCGCGATCCAGGAAGGAAGAAACTGCCCATGCATAGAAGGAAGGACGCCTCTCCCACTCCTGCGTGGCTCAGCCCAGGTGCGGGAAGTGGGCAGCGTCGCTCCGGAAGTCCAGTTTCCTAGGACGGAGGGGCCCGCCCTGGGGACGAGGCTGTGGGAAGGCGCAGCCCATCTCGGGGGGAACTGGGGTGACAGAAATGTCAGGGTGCCGGCCTTGAATTAAACTGGGTAAGCAAAGCCACGGCTTCATTCGAAGTCACACTCGAGGCCCGCCACTCGTAAGTGAACTTCTCACGGCTTCTCTTTAAAGTTCGTCGGCCGGTGGGTCATTTGCCATCCCCAGACCCCAGCTCTTGTGCAGAGAAACAGGTTGTCAGGGAGTCGTCTTCAAACACAGAGCAAAAGGCAAACTACCCCCAAGGAACTGAAGATGACTCCTTGTTTCCTCATTTCATTCTTAAAAAACTTCTCCACATCTCCTGCTGAGTGCTGTTCTTATTTTAGAAGGGTGGTTAGGGACAAGTCATATTTCTCGAAGCAGTGTCTGTTCTTTTCTTGAATGGAATTGTTTTGCTTGTTTGTTTCACTTCCTCTTTGGGGAGACCAGGGAACACGCAGGCCCTTTTCCTGGTACTAGAAGTACGTCAGTTCGAGTCTGAGTAAATGAAAAGTGAAGGGTAGACGCTGGCGTGGCTGGTTGACCGATCGTGTCTGCTGTGGGATTTGGGAAACTCTGCCTCACCATCAGTTGCTTTTGCATCATTTTCCAACACGTCCCCAGATTGGGAGTGAGTCTCTCAAGGGGCGTCTGTGTGCCTGGCAGTGGGAACAGAGAAGCCAAGAGGACAGGGGGTCTTTGGTGGCTTCATGGCCTGGAGACATGCACAGGCTCATCCTCAGGCCATGGGAAGAGGAGAAGCACAGTGTCCCGTCAGTGGCGGGATGAGGGTCCAAGGCCACATCAGCCTGCTAAGCCTCACAGCCTCGCTGTGGCCGGGTCGTTCGGCACGGTGGACAGATGAGAGAGCTCGGCACAGCCATCACAGCCCTGCGCTTTCTCTGCCCCCACTGGGATGTGGAACCTTCCGAAGGCTTTGGGTGCCAGCAATGAATTCTACCTGTGAAGAGAATCACATCTGATCTATTAGTTTATAAAATCTCAACATGATTCCCAAACAGATTTAGCAGAAAAACTAGATGTCATCAGGTGTAAATGACATAGATTTCTTCCCGTCCTAGGGCGCGCCAACAGAAGCACAGCAAGGGCCACAGACATGGCCGCAGTGTGGGGCAGATGAGAGAGTCACCTCCCAGGGAGCTCTACGTCATGGACTCCCGCACTCCGTCACCACGTGGCCTGCGAGGCTAGCGATTTCACCCAGAACCACAAATGACCCTCCTGGTGTCAGTTGCCTTCTTTTTCCAGAAGGTCGCCAAGCTCTAATCCTCCCTCACCAAGGCCTTGTAATTGTGCCTTAGAATCTGTCCCCTTTGGACATTTTCCCACGCCCCCTTGCTCTCCGGTGGAAGAGGCATATTTCACGTCAACTTTTCCCAAAAGCCGGGAACTCCCTACTTTGACCACTGGAGTTCCCTGGCAGGGGACCTTCCACTGTGTGTTCTCTTCCTTGGCATCCGTCTCTAAAAAGGCCGACAGTGTATGTACTCAGGACACGGGACTCTTGCGTGCAGGGAAGGGCAGAGTCAGGTGCAGGCGCAGCCCAGGAAAGAGGTCGAGTGAAGACCTGGGAGCCAGGCAGTCCCGCCCCTTCCTGGGTACTGTGGGCAAGGTGGCCAATCACTACACTTTCTCTCTGGGCTGTTGAGATTAAAAGAGGTAATAGACTAAAGCACAGGCCATTCTTTCTGGCCCGAGGCAGGACTCAGTCACCGTCAGGTGTCCCCAAAGCCGAGTGCTAGCATCAGCCCAGGAAAAGGCTGGAGGTGGCCTCCTTGAAAGCAGAGGCTCCCAAGACCTGGTCACTGCATGAGAACCAAGAGCCCCGCCAGGCGGGTGCGTGTGCAATTGCAGGAGTTCTGCTTTCCTGGAAGAGCCACTCTGAGAGCTCTTCTTGGCCAGATCTGAGGCTGTTGACATTTGAGCCAACTGCAAAGAGGTAACCGCAGACCTTGGTTGCCAGAGAAGCCACTGTCTTTTCCAGGCAGCAGAACCACACACGAGTCCCCTTGGAGTATGTCTAGATCCTTCAAAATCTTACTGTGTGCAGAGGCTGCCAACAAAAACGTGTCCCCGCACACATTACGGAGTGAAATTCAGAAGAGAGGTAACTTAACGCGCGGGACCACCGGCTGGGGAGCGACAGTGGATAAAATGAGAGGTTCAAGAGACACATGGTGAAAAGTGCCCACGGGGAAATTGCGACATTGAATATTTAAATTGCAAAGGATTTGAAGCCCAGATAAATACCATGAGCTAATATCAGCCAAGGAAAGTATGATTCGCTCAGTGAAAATAGGCAAATAGTTCACATTAATGCTCATAAACAGGCCTTTTAAGAATTTCTCCCCAAGGAAGAAACTTGGGGGATGATTCTCTGTGTGGCCCACAAAGTGAGGAGACAGTGGCTGATTGAAGTCTCCGGGCCCCTCTCCAGGCTTCCAGCAAGCAGAGACTGTGCCGGGGGTCCAGAGAGGCCCAGCAGCAAAGCCCACCCAGGTCTCAGGAGCTGGGCCACCTGCCATTTCTGATGTGACAGCTGAAACTCCCAGATATTTCTTTTTTGGCACAGCCTTCACCGACTGTGTTTTGAAAGGGAACTTTTGGTTTTGGTTTCTCAAAAATCTGCAAGAGAATCCCACCTGAAACCCATTTGTTCCTCAAGGTGACATGTGTCGAACACCTGTCGTCCATACTTGTTTGAACCAGAGAGAAAGGGAAAGGAAGGCCCTGCTGCCTCTGGAAGCCGGGCAGACCTAGGACGCCAGGCGGAGGCACAGACCAAGGGCTCCCCGGTGCTTTCATAGGAGGAGGCGGACTGCGCTCAGTGGCCAGAGAGCGAGCTGCGGTCTGCGGCTGTGCCCAGTGATGCAGCTGCACCGCCGGCCGAGCGAGGCCGTGGGGTATTCCAGGTAGACAGGACAGCGCAGACAATGAAGGGGCGGCTCCAGAGACGGTGTGTCCAAGAAGGCCCCAGGGCCTAGTTAGCTGGAACGTGGGAACGATGCAGGCGGACAGTGGAACAGGGGGCTCTGCAGACTGTGGGCAGATCTCGGGGCTGTATGTGCCGGGCCAAGGGGGTGAGTCCCAGCTGGGTGACGGTGGGAGCCCCTGAGCTCTTGGCCTATGTTTACCAGCCATGGGGCTGAGCCCACTCTCCCCGGGGGAGGCCCTGGGCTATGAAAGTGAATTTCAGAAAAGTCAGCTCAAGTCTTGGCCCTGAGGAGGCCGTGCTCACGCACAGGGGACCCCCGGTCGCTGGGCGGTTCCTCCCCTCCCTGGAGCAGTTAGGAAAGGGAGCCCTGCTTTCCCCAGGTGGACACCGTCGTGTTAGACATCAAGACAGTCAAGGCCTTTCTCCCCCTCCGTTCTCTCCCCGCAGCCTCCCTGCCTGAGCCCCTCCGGCTCTCCGCTGACCCTGCGCCCTCCTCGCTCCCCTGCGCCGCCTCCCGCTCTCTGTCCCGCCCGGTGCCGGTTCCTCTGCCTGTGTCTTTCAACTCGAAGTTCCTCGGGTCAGTGTATTCCCCCATCACGGCCGGGAATCCTGCCGCCTTTGACAGCCGAGTGTGCTTTTGCAGAAGATGACCTTTGGCAAAAACAATTTGTTCCTTTTCCTATGGCCTTAACAGCGCGTTAGGGAAGGGAGACGCACGGCTGGGCCATGAGGCGGAAGCGGACTCAGAGGGGCTCAGACAAGACTCCCAAGGCCCAAGCCGTAAGCAGCAGACACAACTGGGCCACGTTCCTTTCTGGCGACGGTGGCCTGTGTCTGCTGTGGGGCTGGGAGATACGTCCCCCAGGGATGGTCCCCCGGTCACACATGACCAGGGTCGGAACAGTCACTACTAGACGCTCGCGGCAAAGCAGAAACAGTGCCCTCCAGTAACGCGCTTCCTGCGCTGAGTCAGGGGGTCTGGAACAGGCAAAGCCTGCTGGTGTGGCTTTCCCCAACAGCAAACTGCAGGTCAGGGTCAGCTTTTCAAA
Source organism: Indri indri (assembly GCA_004363605.1). Classification (NCBI taxonomy): domain Eukaryota; kingdom Metazoa; phylum Chordata; class Mammalia; order Primates; family Indriidae; genus Indri; species Indri indri. Next base: position 105,376 of record RJWJ010000364.1, on the reverse strand, counting down.
GCGTTGATGAAAGAATCACCGTCGTAGAAAAACAAAACCAATAAAAAGCTGCCTTTTGCCCGTGGTGCCCTCTGTGGCCGAGCTCCTCCTGTTAACGAGGGCTCCTGCCACAGCAGTGTCTCGTTTGCATCTGTTTCTCATCAGAAGCGGAAGTGTCAGCCCTTTTCCACCGGCGCTGGCTGGTCACTGCACCTGGGAACAGAGCTGTCAGGGACACCCGGCAGTCTCTCCTCCTAATTAGTGTCCGTGCTAACCATGTCAGGATGGCCCCTGCATCCTGGGGCGAACGTCTATAGAGCTCCGTCTGGAGACTTTCCACGTTCACCTACACCAGGGCACAGGAATTAGAGTGTCTCTGACATTACACGGCCATCCGAAAAGTTGGGTCACACTGAAAAGTCTCCTCCACATTGATTTGCAAAGTGACAATGATCCTCAGTCCAAAACCTGTCTCCATCTGAAAGCTGCAGGAAGATCAAAAGAGGCGGAATGACAGGCTGGGCTTTCCCTTTAATCCAGGGACAAAAAGGAGAGCTTCTCGGCAGGGGCGAGCAGGACGCCAGCACGTGCGCAGCGTGGCAGGAAACTTTCTGTCCCCATGTGGCGCGTCTTCTCTACAAAGCCTGACTCGCGATCGTGTTAGAGTATCCTCCCGCCACTGCTCCCTCCTTGGGTTCTCGGAAATCTGCAAATGCTTGTGCGTGGTGCGGACCAGAGTCACTGATTAGAGGCCAACGCGGCACATGTTAGCCCCAAAGCGGCCTTGTGTTCCCAGATGCAGGCCCTGCTAATGACTCCTGGTGTAAACTGACCCAGCAGCACATAGGAAGGCATTGTGTGTCAGTCACCCCTAGGAAAAGGACAGGGTCAAAAGTCATCCCAAGAGGAAATTTGGCTTCAGCAGCCCATCTCTGTCTCCAGGAAACTCACATCTAACAAATCAGATATTAGTGCCATGACCCCTGAGTGCCGCTTAACCTCTGAACTTATCAAATGACACCAGCAAACACTCAGAGCCATTTACTCCTGGGTTGCCCAAGGGTGGCTAAAAGAGAAAAAGCAAGAGAAGAAATAGCGTTCTGGGATCTTGGTGGACATTTTATGGGCATATTTAGTTGTCGTTGGCGTCTTTACAGCCTCCCCCCATGACTGTCATTATGGTCACAGATGGCTTTGCCTTTAGCTGTTCAATAAATAAAAGTGCTTTTCAAAAAAATTTTTTTTAATCTCTTTTATGCTTCATCTCAATTATCGTAGGAAAAACATCTCTATTGCATTGACCTGCTCTTTTAAAATAGATTAATTGACCATGACAAAGTTTTCAACGTTAGACTCAGCATTCACAGAACACGTAATCCTAACCACAGCCAATGCTGGCTCTCTGAAAAGGGGCCTGACGTTCCCAGAGGCTCCCAGGATTTCCCAACACATGTTTTTCTTTCACAGGGAAGGGACGCAGCAGTCCACTCCTGCAAAGAACTGTTTTCCTCGGGAACCCAGGGACTCACAGGCCCCTTGGTGCACCCATCGGAAGGAAATGCCCTGTCTCTCAGTGTGTAGGAGAACTTAGAATTCTTTCACCACCTACAGCACCTACCAAGAGCCAAGCTTTCCCTCATCCATTCCTTCATTCATTGATGCCTCCAGCAATATTTGAGGGCTTATTCTTTGCCGAGCACTGTGCTAAGTGTTCTGAATACAGTAGTGACCACGACGAAGTCCCTGCCCTCCTGGAGCTCACATTCTAGCGGCAGAGACCAAATCACATTTAAACATACATGTAATATCACATCAGGTAGCATAGAAAAATAACACCACGGAAAGAGACAGAGCCACGGACAGGGTGATGAAGGTTCTTTGGGTGGTCAGAGAAAACTTCTCTGAGGAGGTGACATTTGAACGGAGACCTGAATAAAGTGAGGGAAGAAGCCAAATAAATATCTTGGGAAGAACTTTCTAGACAGAGGGAACCGCAGTCCTGACCTGGAAATAAGCTTGTTGATGTTCAAGGAACATCCAATCAAGAACGCTAAAGTGAAACAATAGGTAGAGGCTGGTGATAAGCGGAACTGAAAAGACAGAGCAGATCGTGTACTCTGCTGGCCAGTGTTAGGCACTCAGATTTGATTTTTGGTTTTTTAAGGTTTTCCCTTTGTCCTTGGTGATCTGCTTTTACTGTGATACTCCTGGATGTGGTTTTCTTCATACTTGTCTTGCTTGGGGTTCAGAGTCCTTCTGAAATATGTGATTTGATGTTTTGGAAGTTTTTCAGTCATTATCTCTTCAAAAATTACTTCTGTCTCAATTTCTGCTTTCTCTCTTTCTGGAACTTCACATATTTGCTTGTTAGACCTTCACGCTGTGTCCTTATGTCTCTGGCTCTTTTCTGCTTTCTTCTCTCTGTGCTTCCTTCTAGGTATTTTTCTTATTCCAGTTCAGTAATGTTCTCTTCATTTGTGTCTAATCTGAATTAATCCTTGGAGTCTTAATTAGGTATTATATTTTTCATTTCTAAAATTTTCTTTTGATTCTCTTTTATACTTTCTAGTTCTCTGCCAAAATCCCCAACTTGTATTTATTTCCTTCACTATATTAAGTATAATTACTTTAAACACACTATTCTGATTCCCTGTTGATATTTTTTTTTTTTGCCTTTAAATCTCTCTCTCTCTCTCTCTCTCTCTCTCTCTCTCTCTCTTCACTCCATAATTTGTCTCGTCTCCTCATGCACCAGGTTATTTTGATTGAGTGGCAAACATTGTACATGAAATACATAAAGATCTGAGAGGATGTTACTTTTTTCCAGAGAAATTAAATTTACTGTGGGCACTAGCAATACGCAATCTTAATCCCATCTGGGATTGGAACAAATCAAAGCTGGGCTTCATTTATTGTGAGGGCCAGACTATTTCTGGTCAAGGCTATTTCAGGCTAGCTTACTCCTAGACTGTAGCCCTGTGTGATGTCCCCAACCCAAATACTGAGAGCGTTGGAAGGAGGGGAGTCCAGAGCCTCCAGTTCCTTGCAGACCCTGAATGCTGATGTCTGTCCTCTTACCCCTGCAGTCCGTCATCACCTCTGTTAGCTTCCCACTCTCCCAGCCACCTCTCCTGAAGGAGAATACCCAGGGGAAAGTGACCACAAATGTCAGCTCACCTTTCTTTATTTTATTTCTCTCCCAGATCTTCTCCTTAAAATTCCTCATTTGCCTTGTTAACTGTCTAATGCCTTCAGACATTGTGTATTTTCATTTTTAGCTGTTCTTAGGAGGAGAATTGGGTTTTATTCTATGTGTGTAGGACAATTGCCTATAAAAATAACCCAGATTCTCCACCCTTCCCTCTATATACGCACATACATGCGCACACACACACGTATACATTATTTATTGTCGGGGCTCAGAGAAAGATACTTCAATCTGTGGTGCTTTGGAATGCTGAGCACTTTTGAATTATAGAAAATCAGAAGGCCCTAGAAGCCGCCTCACAGTCAAAGACTTTCCAACCTTCTCTTGTTTCTTCCCCTGCCCTAAATGCAGGGAAGGGCTCTCTCTAGAATTCCTTCATCTGAGGGAGTTTCTTGCTAAAATAAATGCAGTTGTCTTAAACTCTTTCCCTAGGCATCTCATCAAATAACCAAGAAAGATTAACCACAGGAGAAGAGACCGAAATTCATCACCGCACCCAGATAGACTTTCCATCCATTCTTCTGCTGAAACTGTAGCTATGTTATAAAACAACCTTTGCTCATGGTGCGGTTCCACCCCTCCCCTTCCTGTAACTTCCCCACAATCTATTGTTTGTCCTTCGGCCCCAGTCGGTGTCCAGAGAAAATCATTTACAAACCATTGTCTGGGCGTCAGGCCCACTGATTTCCCCCAAAAGTTGCTGACTGCCCTTCTAAAATTGCCTACAGCTCCCGCTTCCCTCTCCCCCAGAAATAGGATATAGAAGCTGCCACTATCTGGCATTTCTTTGAATCTCATGTTTTGTGTGGCTCCCAAGAGTGTGCGTGTTAATAATGTGTGTGCCTTTCTCCTATTACTCTGTTACCAGTTCATTTCAGGGACACTTCAGAGCACAGAGAGGAAGCTTTTCCTCCTCAACCCTACATTATAAATTAGACACATGTTCTAATAGTATGCTATTTGTGCACCTTAGAAAGTGTTCGGTGTACACACTATTAACCAGCTGGAAGGATGGGAAATGAGTAAATCTAAATACTCCCAACACCGCTGGCCAGGAGCAGTGGGGAGCTGGGGCAGGACTGAGGGCCTGAGAAGTGGCGGATTCTGAACGCATTTTGAAGGTAGAGTCGAGAAAGACCTGCTGATGACGTGGGTCTGGAGTGTGAAGGAGAGGGGAGGGTTAAGGACGGATCCTGCATTGTGACCAGTCTGGCCGGGGATCGAGAGTCCGTGGTCCACCGTGGAATACCGCAGACCCAGGACCCGAGTCAGCAGCAGCTTCCCCCAAAGGGCCCTTCACCTCAGAGTTGGAACGCCCAGTGACGTGGCAGAGGACACTTACCCCTCAAGAGGGCAGGACTGTTTGTCAAGGAAAAAAGTTAGGGCATCTCCCTCTAGCTGAAGTTGAACCCACAGAGAGCTGTGTAAATTTCAATTCCAGCTTTTCTAAAAACCTCACTGGAATCCCTCCCACCACTTCCAAACTGCACCCCCAGTGGCAGCGTTAGTGTCTCTGGGCCAAGATTTCCCAATGTGGTTTCTTCAGAATACCCAGCCTGCAAGTTAATACATATTCTGTAGGGAGGAAGGAGGAATGGGGGAAGAGGAGGAGAAGGAGGAGAGAAAGAAGAAGAAGAAATAGAGGAGGAAAAATAAGAGAGGAGGAGGATTCTCATGACCAAGTTTGGGCAATGCCGCAATAAGCAACATGAACCTATTGAACATGTTTCTTTCCTGCAGGCCTTTTCAGTGCTTTAACATGCTATCGTACACTACGACTCTCTTAACTATGGCACAGGGTATGTAGCAGTTCCTGGACTTATTTTCTCTGAATGCTTATTAACAGCTCATGAAGTAATTTTGTTCTACTGAGCAATTCAGGAGACGCTGTTCTAGACTAGGGGGTCAACAATTATAGTCCACAGGCTAAATTCAGCTTGCCACATTTTTTGTATGTCTAGCAAGCTAAGAATACCTGTAACATTTTTTACTGATTGGAAAAATTCAAATGAAAAACAGTATTTCTTATGGCAGATGAAAATTATATAAAATTCAAATTTCGGTGTCCCTAAATAAGTTCTATCGGAATATATCCGTCTTAGTCAGCTCAGTCTACCATAACAGAATACCATAGGGTGGGCAATTTAAACAACAAACATACATTTCTCACAGGCTGGAAGTTGGAGCTCAGGGTGCCGGCGTGGTCAGATTCTGGTGAGGGCTCTTTTCCTGGTTTGCGGACCGCCGCCTTCTCGCTGTGTGCTCACATGGCAGCGAGAGAGAGTCAATGAGCTCTGGTCTCTTCATCTACTCACAAGGTCACTAATCCCATCGTGGGAGCTCCACCCTCATGGTCTCATCTAGACCTAATTATCTCCCAAAGGCCCTACCTTCAAAGCCATCACGCTGGCGGTTAGGGTTTCAACATAAAGATTTCGAGGGGACTCATGGAGTCCGTAGCAACAGCCATGATCATGCACATATGTATCACCTAGGGCTGCTTTCGAGCTACAACGGTGGAGTCAAGTGGTTGCAGCAGATGCTGTGTGGTCCTCAAAGTCCAAAATATTTACAATCTGGCTCTTGGCAGAAAATGTTTGCCGACCCTCGCTCCAGATTTCCCCCTCAGTATAGCACTGAAATATGTGTGCCCTCATTCTGAATTTCTCCTCTGTTAACTCTTATTTCCTCAGCTCTATTCACGACCCTGCCAGCAGGAGCCATGCCCCATAATTTTCTGTCTGTGGCAGAACCTGGAACAGTTCTGAGCACAAGGACGGTGCTCAAACGTCTCTGCAGTGGTTTCCTTGCCAGGCATCCAGCATTTGTTAGGAGGGGGCGTTTTTCAAGCAAGGTCACTAGGAGACATGTGGAGAATGACAGCTTTGAGAAAATATCTGCTGGGGAAACAAAGCCACTCTGTGCTACTCAGGACAAGCAAGAACGGGTCTGCTGCCTGGAAACACCCCGGCGCTGAATGTGCGTTGGCTCCTATGCAGACGGTGCCTTGATCGTTTTTCTTTCAGGAAAGAAATTTAAACTATGTTATTGAATTATGTGATATTGATATGTTAGCTTCAGAGCATTCAACATTGTCAACTGGGAATAATAGTCATACCCTAGAATGCAGTTGATTTGAAAGTTAAGTGAGAGCAGTTGAAGGTGATAATAGAAATAAAAACTGCTTTGTCAATGGTTAAGGTGCTATAACAGCAACTTACGAACACCATTCCGGCCAGGCCCATCTTCATACGGGCTCGGGGCGTGTATAAAAAGGGAGGCCTACAAACCACATGCCTAGATATTTAACACTCATACACCAAGTTAACAAACCGTTCGGTTGTGTCTGCCTTTGATAAATACACCTTATAGCAACCTGGAAAACCCAGTTTGAATTTAGAAGTCACAGCTCCCTGGAATCTGGTGGCTAAGGAGGAGGTGGCCCTTGTCCACTAGCCGGCAGCCCACCCCCAGTTTCTCCCTTTCTCCTCCCCCGCCCAGCTCTGTACCACCTCCTAAGAAATCTCACAGGCACCTGTGGGTGTCCAGCTCGCCAAACTCCAAATTCCACCCACTCTCCTCACACACAGCCACCCACGGCCACCCGTTGGGCCTGAGGGTGCACAAGTGGCCGCAAGTTTGCCCTGAGGAGGGCAGACCCCGGGGAGAAGCAGGCTTGGGACCACTGGGTGGGAATTCCAGAGTCCCAGGGACCAGGAGCATGGTCTGGAAGGGAGGGGCGAGGCGTGTCCTCTCAGGCCCGCAGACTCCTGGCCCCACAGGAAGCCAAGGCAGGGCCTTGCTTGTCCAGGCCTCAGGGCAGGACCGATTCTGACATGAGGGACAGTTATTTTCATTAGTAATAATCAGAACGACAGCAGCAACTGTTGCTGAGCGCTCTGTATCCGCCGGGCACACGTTCACATGCCTCACACTTAGTATCTTACCTAATAACAAAGTCTTGCCTCAACTGTGCTGTCAAGTGGGATTTTGTTTGCATCTCAGCAAGATGTCACTTGAAGGCCAGTTCTCACGGAGGAGGACTTCCTAAGTTCCTCAGCACAAGGGGAACAAGCAGAGGAGCCCCAGCTCATCGGGATTCTCCCCAGGGTAGGAGGACACCCTTCCACTGGGAGGACCCAGAGTGGGTAGGAGGCCGTGAAATTGAAGACATTAGAAACACGGCACCTGCCTTGTCTAATCCCAGGGACCCCAGACAGGACAAGAGAGAGCAAGAGCCAGTGAAAACCTGACCCCGTGTAGCCCACCCCTTGAAGGTTGGGATGCAGAGCCTTTGGAAACATCTAGAAACATATCCAGGAGCCTACAACATCAGGGCCAGCAGCCTGCTCTCCCAGGCATTGAGTAGAGGAAGTTGTAAGCCCCAAGGAAAACCCCAGCCCTCAGCTTAGAAAAGGAAGAGGAAGAAGGTGGCAGCACCTCACAGGTGTGAACCTAGGTGAGCCTGAGGAAGGGTCCACCTTGGCCTGTGTGCCACATGCAGGGGACCTAGTGCCGCAGCGAGGGGGCATGGATTGGGTGAGTGTGCAGGTGGGCTTGGAAGAAACCTGGGCAGCAGCTGCAGTACCTAGAAAAGTTTTCCTCCCTGATGAAAAGAGGCATGCGAGGTAAGAGAGGTCTGCCTGTAAATGGGCTGAGTGTGGAGTGATGGCTGGAGCGGCAGCAGCCTTCTTTCAACCAGGAGAGGACAAGCCTACAAAACACCCATCCCATAGAGGCAGCCAAGCAGAAAGAGGGAAGGGACCCTGGTCCTTGATGACACTCCTGGGCCACCGAATGCCAAAGTGTTTGGTTTTTTGCTATGTAAGCCTTTTTTGCTGGGATTCTCCATGGCTCTCCACCCAAAGCTTCAGAATGAAAATGATCCTGATCAAACGTGTAAGGTTTTGCAAAGGGCCTTAACATCTTTGCTTTTCCTGGAGAAGGTAAAGAGAAGGCAGGCAGATCCCCTACAACCACCACCATGTTTTGTGAGAAATTGTTTAAGCAGGAACTGTTCTTAGGAGAGTTGAAAGTATTTGATGAATAAAGGCCGTCCGGTTTAGCATCAGTTTTTACGGAGGCAACAAGAGACGGGCAGTGAGGAAACGAGGAAAGTGAACATGAGGGTGCCCCCAGGGGCCAGGACCCCCCTGAACCGAGTGAACCGAGTGTGTTGAAGACTTGGTTTCCCTTCAGAGCCCCGGCGCCAACGTGCTAAGGGAACCCACGCAAGCCCAGTACACTCTCAGCCTCAAAGGTTTCATCTCCAAATTAGGAACAAATACAAAACCTGTCCTGTCTATAGCACGTGAGTCAATATAAAAGGTTTCTCAGAGCCTGTGGACATGGAGCCACTAATTGATAATCCGCACAAACAATCCCAATCTAGTGCCCAAGTGCTGTGGGTGTTAATGTGCAAAACCGCTTTGGTGAGAAAGATGAGATGAACGAGGAAGGCTTCCCACTGCCTCCTGGGCACAGGCCGGACTTCGTTTCCCAGCCCCCTTGGCAGCTTAGCGTGGCCATGTGGCCAAGCCTCTCCGTAGAAGGGGCTGAAAGCAAGGAAGCCACATCCAGGCTGGCCAGTAAGAGGCTGTGACAGAATCCTCCATCCTTCCTTCCTCCACTGCCTGGCTGGCAGCGAGGGAGCCCGAGGTCCTGGGGCACCACGGTGGGCAGCAGGGTGCCACCTTTCCGGATGAGAGATGCATTCGCATCTTGCTAAACCTCTCAAATGTGGGCACAGTGACCTGTTCTAGCAGTTGGCATCACCTTAACTAATTCAGGTTTCAGGACAGTATTGTTTGTGCTCCAACATCTAACAATGTTTTCAGTTAAATAATAATAACCACAACTTATATTTATGGAGGATTTATGAGCTCCCAGCTACTGGTCAAGTGCTTTACCAGGGTCATAGTATTTAAATCTCACGAACCCCTCCTCTCCCGCCCTGGGATGCAGGTATGTGCTGTGGGTATCACGGCTGCCTCTCCATGCCCGTCCCACTCCTTCCTGTGGGGCTGCAGTCCTGTGGTTAGCATGGGCTCGACCCTCCCCTTAGCACCAAAGATGGACCCTGATTGCGTCGAGGGTGGGCAGCGTGTGCCCTAAGGCGGTTCACTGAGAACGGAGCTCAGGAGCTCTGCGATGGGGGAGGAAGTGCCTAGTCTCTCCCCAAACATTAGCAAGCAACCTTGAAACCTGCGTGCTCTTGGCTGTTATCTTGCCCCCAGGAAGGAAGCCAACCTGAAGACAGAGCCGACTCGTGAAGTTGGTCAGGGCAGAGTCCAAAGAACCACCGAGAAACAGAACTCGAGCCTGGTACAATTATATCTCAAACCCAGTCTGGCAGAAGCAGGTGGCACTTAGCAAACATTCCAAGTGCTCACCTAGAGCATTAGTCTGCTAGGACTGCCGCAGCCAGACACCACAGACAGGTGAGTTAAACAACAGCATTTGTTTTCTCACAGTTCTGGAGGCTGGAAGTCCTTGCAGTTAGATTGGAGCCGTACAACTGGGTCTGTCCAGTGAACTCTACATGGAAGTATTGTGTGTCACTTCTTGGCTAAAGCAGGTACGAGCCTGCCACACCCTCCCTCTCTGCCCCGCCCAGGACGCTCTTAGTAGCCAGGTGTTGCGAGGGGGCAGGCACCTGGATCTCGGCACCGGGAGCGGAGCAGAGGCCCCCCAGCTGCGACAGATTGTTGGTGAGCAACAGGCGTACATTGCGCTGTTCTGCCCCCCTGCTTTGGGTGCCCATAACCCTGGTTAATACGTTCACCCTGGCCCTAAATTCAGGACTCCCAGATTGCCAAGGCCAGCAAAATCTCATTATTGTTTAAGCCAGATAAATATGGGGGTTTTTTGTTACTTGCAGCTGAAAGCAACCCAACTCATAGACTACTGTCACATCTTTAAAATTTAGAAACCAGCCGGGCGCGGTGGCTCACGCCTGTAATCCTAGCACTCTGGGAGGCCGAGGCGGGCGGATAGTTCTGAGCTCAGGAGTTCGAGACCAGCCTGAGCAAGAACGAGACCCCGTCTCTACCAAAAATAGAAAGAAATTAATTGGACAGCTAAAAGTATATATAGAAAAACTTAGCCGGGCATGGTGGCTCATGCCTATAGTCCCAGCTACTCGGGAGGCTGAGACAGTAGGATCGCTTGAGCCCAGGAGTTTGAGGTTGCTGTGAGCTAGGCTGACGCCACGGCACTCGCCCCAGGCAAGAGAGTGAGACTCTGTCTCAAAAAAAAAAAAAAAAAAAAAAATTTAGAAACCAAGGTTCAGTAAGGTAGGGTGACTTGCTCAAGGTCACACAGCTAAGATGGGACAAAGCTGAGCTTCCTACCATCTTTGATGCTATGGGTCACAATGCCAGGATGCCCTCAGAATCATTTGGGATACATATTAAACATGCGGATTAGCCGGCTCTATGAATACTGATCGACCCATCTCTGGATAAGGGACCCGGGCCTGTGTGTTCGCACAAGCTCCCGGGGACCACTGTGCATTCAAGGCTGAGCAGCCCTGGTCTAAACCACGAACTCCTCAGGGGGCACAGTGTCACAGGTGTGGGGAACTGGTTAAAACAAATCCATCTGAAGTACAAACACCAGTCAGTTGGCTGCCATCCATGCCGCAATGTGTTTGCTAGTGTTTATAAACACAGTTGAGAAAAAGGTCACCAAACTTCACAGCCCGTGTTCGTTGAAGTAAACAAGGACCTTTCCATGGGGTTTTATTTAACTTTGCTGTTAAGATGGCAGCGATCTTAGCTGTAGCAACTAATGGCAGCTTTCATGCTGAATTTTTGCTCAGATCCTCCAAATTATAAATTCTTTGTTGCATCAGAAATCACTCATTCAGAAAATATCCTACATGTCATACAGAGATACAGAAGACAAAATGCATTGCCTACGAAAACAGAGCTTGGGGGTGTTTGGCACATGGCTGATGAGCAAGACAGACGTGGGTTGCAATTGCGACACACAACCCGCACCGCCCCCGGGACTGACAGTGTAAGTTAAGCTAGAGGCACACAGCACCTGTGGAATTTAAAAATAAGTAAATAAATAAAGATAATACATTAATACAGTCAACTCTCTTGCCATGCACAGTCTCAGACTTTCCAGGAAGACAGACGGGTGGGGAAGAAACAGCAAGGCTGATTCATTTCGTCTTGGGTCTGTCTTGATTTGCTGTCCAAATAATACATGCTAGACTTACACACTGTGCAAGAGCTGAAAAGGGAAGGGAAGAAAGAAGCACCCTTGGACAGAACTTCAGCAGCCAAGCTGATGTGCTAAGCCATGTGCATGTCTTTGTGTGGGTTGAAATCTATTTTCTGTGGGTTCGATGGATCATTATAGCACCCAGCGTTTTCCAAAAAACGTCAGACAAGGTTACCACAGCAATTAAGCTGTCTGCCATCTGCAAGAGGCTTGGCTGAAGGTTTGCTGAAGTTAAACATATTTTGCAAAGAAAACATTAAGACTTTCGATGTTTTGCCTATCAGTCACGCTCAACAGCATTAGGCCTTGGAGACTGTTAAGGGAGAATTATCCTCCCTCAAGGAATAGTTTAGCACTGGCAAGCTGAAGTTTCGGAACCCAAGCACACCACCACTTCTAACATAACTTACTCCCTGAGAAACGCTGCACCTAATCTTGGAATTGGCAGAGTTAAAACTTGGCTAAGAAATTCAGCCAAGCAATCAAGATGAACGCTCTTTATCACCTTCCCAAATGGCAAGTTATTCACAAAAACCAAGACCTGAATGTTAACTGAATTTCACATTCCTGCCCCCTAGTTTCTTTAAAGCAAATAAGTGTCAAAAATGATGACGGTAAAACTTATGGTTTAAAATTCTGACGAGTGTCTGCAAAGCCTTGTGTTTTCTCAGCCAGATTTCCCGGCTGAACCAAAGCTTTCATGAGAAAGGAGAAGGAGGACGGGTTGTCTGTCTTCTGACCGCACGTGTGCCTGGAAACGTTATTGCTATTTCCAGGTGCCCGGCTTTAGCCTAGAGCTACTTCTTATTCTTTCTTGAGAAAACATATTCCGGGAAGCAAAAAGCATGGCTAAAGGGGCAGGGGGTTAATGTGTCTTCCTCGTTTTTCTCCAGGAACAGATGCTGGGAGGGTTTTCTCATCTTAAAGCAATGGTGTGCTGGCAAACCAGCTCTCTGAGAAGAAAAACAAAACCCCGATTTTTATAGCATTTGCCAATTTCCAAGGTGTAAATATTCCCACCACAGCCGATTTCAAGCTCTCATTCGTTTAACTACCAGATCACAAAATTCCTGAATATTCAGCAATCATTTCTCAGAAGACATCTTCAGCTCACCAGTCTCTGCAAGAGAGTTATCATTATTGCCCATGACATGTATTATTCATCTGATAGATAGATAGATAGATAACTTTACCAGGCATTGATAAAATTCCCAGAGAAAAGACAGACCACAGAAAACGGCCGTGCCATTCAGAATCTTACAATGCAGCAAGAGGAAAAACACACAGTAAAGTTCTCTAAGAACACAGCGGCACAGAGCTCTCTTTTTATATTATATCAGTTTGGAAAATTCTCTTACCTTCTGGACACAATCTTTTAAGACAGCCTAGGGAGGGCAACTAACATGGTGCCAGGTGTTGAAACCATATGGAATCGGGATGGTGCGGGAGCCGGGCACTCAGTGTGGGCTAGAGATAGGGATGGACCAGACAGTTCTTTACCGACCCAGGAGAGTGTCACTCGGAGTAGGGGTTAGGAGTTACCTTTTGGTCCAAAGATTAAAAACTAGGTCTGTCGGGTATAAAACATTAGGAAGCTTATTTCTGTTCAAAATAAGGGAAAACTTTCTTAAAACACAAATTTTGCTATCAGAGGAGATGAAACAATAATAATAATAACCTCTTATAACACTTGCATCAGTTTGTATTATTCATACATATTCTTTTGTCCAAGTCTCACAATGACCTCCTGATACAGGTATTAGCTACCCCTTTATAGATGAGGAAACCGAGGCTCAGGGAGGTCACCAACTGAGTTCTCTGGGGTCCTCCACGGTAGAAGCAGGACTCAAACCAGGTCTCCTGATTCAAGCGTTGGTTTTTAACTCTCTCAAATGATTTTGGAATGTGCCACGTTGAAAGATGAACGGCTGGTTAGGGGAACTGAAGTGCATTCTTCTGCCAGCAGTCCCCGGGCCAGGCACCACCCCAGGCACCGGGCCGGGGCTCTGAACCGGACCCAGGACCCCATTCTGTACCACGTTAGCTTTCTAGATAGGAGCACAGTGTGAGCAAAAGTGTGTTCTGCTGCAGATGTTCATATTGACCTATCTAATTTTTGAGGGTGACACTAAAAGGCAATAATAATAGACGCCAAGGCAGTTCCACGGACCACCTTGAACATACTACTGCAGGCACAAGGAGGAACAGATGAGTCTAGCAGAGATGGCTTGGAACCAATTTATCCCACTCTTGGGAAAATGTCATGACAAATACTCTATACATTGAGTCACAGTACAATTCCAAAAATGAATGTATTATCCGTCAAAGATCATATAACATAGTGCTAAGGGGAATGGTGATTTCTTCTCTGGGGGTTGTTAAGGGTCATGGCAGATTCAAGAAGTGCCCAGAACAAAGTGGATGTTCTCCATGTGCACTGGTCCACCACGGCCCACTCAACCACCTGCCGCCCAAGGTTGCACTTAACCCGGGACTCAGGGAGGCCATTGACACTGGATGCATTCTCAGGAATACTATCACTTTGTAGATATAAATTGCAATCTGCAAACCATAAAACCTGGAAAAGAGAAGACCTTTCAGGTCATGTTTGTTAGCTGCCAAAGGCACCCCTCCCCAAGTGAGATATGTGGCAGATGTTAGATGGTTTTCTGAGTTGACCCTGAACCCAAGACAGACCAGCTCAGCCATGAAATCATTTGCACAGTTCCCTCCTTCCCTCCCCACACTGCCATCCCTTGTGTGATGGGAGGCACAGTTCCTCTTGCAGGGTGACATTCCAGGCCAGTGAGTGCTGCAGCAAAGCTTTGCTACCTCTCTGCAGCCCCTGGCCAGGGAGCTGTCACTGCAAACACTGTGCTTGGGACATGGCCTCCTGGTGGGGCTTGCATCTGCCAGCCCACCCACGGACTGTGAGGTAGCGTCTCAAGGGTTAAATGTTCAATGAGCATCTTATCCTCTCAAAGACACAGACGTGTTACCCTGTAGCCCGGGGAGCTCTGGGCCCTTCGTGAGTGGAAAATGAAACCTCACTGTGAAGGTATTGAACAGCCTCCAAGTTACACAGCAGGAACCAACACAGAAAACCAGACTGTTTTCTGTGCACACATTGTGTGAACCCACAACCAGCTCCTGGGGTTTCACAGAAAGAAACCCACACCGCACTTTGCCCCTGGACAAGGGTTTCCATCTCTCAGGATTTGGGCTTCTGGAGATAATCCGTCTGAAGCCTTGCTCACTTGGGAAGACAGGGGGCAGGAATGCGCTGCCCACACGGTGGATGTGAATATCACTCCTACCTCTCCACCCCCGCCAGGAGGAATATGTCCCCTGAGAAGCCTTTGAGAAGGCAGGAGAGCTGTCAGAAAATCACCAGGCTTTGTGCAGAGTTTGGGCAGTTTTCTGGGAGCCTTACCCAGCTCTGTACTCCAGCTGGGGTGCACGGCGCATCCCCTGAGGAATGTCTCCGACAAGCACAGTGCTCCTCCTGCAACAAGCTTGACCCCAGCTCAGGATGCTGGAACCTCAGCCCTCCAGGCTCAAGAGCCCAGAATTGGGGCCCACAGTGGAGTCTCCATGCATAGCACAGCCTACAGGGGCTGTGGGCCCCTCACCAACAGCCTTGCTGGTCCCCAACTCCTTTGGTGGCCAAGCCAAAGACAAGAGCTGGGGATGGAGGACAGAGACCAGGAGTGCCTCCCCACCCCCCACCACGTTAGGCCTAATGGGATCTCCTCCTCCTCCAAACATCATCTCTTTGTCCAAGAACCTTTTCCGGTCCCCAGAGACACTGGTCCTTGGGCCCCTGCATGCTCACAGGGCAATCATGCACTTACTGCATTTGATTTTTTAATGGTTACTGGTTGTGATGGTTAATTTCATGTCAGGTCAAACACCAGTCTAGATGTCGTTGTGAAGATATTTTTAGATGTGATTAACATTTAAATCAATAGATTTTTGAATAAAGCAGATTACCCTCCGTAACATGGCAGGCCTCATTCAATCCACTGAAGGCAGTAAGAAAAAAACGGAGGTTCCCAGAGGAAGATGGAATTCCGCCAGCCAGACACCGTGGACTCGAGCGGCAACATCAGCTCTTTCCTGGATCTGTAGCCTACCGGCCTACCCTGCAGATTTCAGACTTTCCAGGACCCACAATTGCATGGTCCAATTCCTTCAAATAGAGAGAGTCAGACAGAGGAAGATCGATGCTATTTATTCTGTTTCTTTGGAGAACACTGACACACACACTGATAGACACATGGGCTTCCCCAGACACTATCTGGATTGTCCGTCATGCGGAGGCAGAAACTGAGCTTCCCTGACCGCTGTGCCCCCAGCAGTGCCCAGCCCACAGCCAGCCACAGAAGGGACTCTGGATGAGCACGTGCTGAGCAGACGGCACCACAGCCCAAGCCAGGTAAGGTGAGGTGCACGGAGCGGGGAAGTGCAGAGTCACACAGCCCTGCCCGGTCTGGCCGCACACCCCACATGGTCAAGCACCTGGCTGGCACCATCCACAGAGCTCGAGGCACTCACTTGGCGTGAGCAAAGTCTGGAGATCGTCTGCAGATTTCATTTGACTGCTCTCCCACAGAGAATCAGAACCATCCAGGGTCCTGGGCTGTGCACTGTCACGCTCAGGCGGCCCTGGGCAGGAGAAGACCTGCAGCACATCGTGTGCAGGCTGTGGCTCAGCCACCCACTCACCACACGTCCCCTGAGGGACGAGGGCCGGCATCTCCCCCTTGGCAGTGCTAACCTGGGCAGAGTGCATACGAGGGAACAGTTCCTCTTGGATGACTGGGCTACAAAACTTCAAGTGTGTGAAAACTTTGGGTGGTGATTTGAGATCCCAGCATGTCCCAGGACCTTGCAACACCAAGCTCACCCTGCCAGGCAGCCCCGGAAGGTCCTCGTTTTCCCACACGTGGCCCACTGGGCCCCACTGTGGCCAGCTCCTTCCTAGAGCTTTGAACGCAGGTTCTCCTGTTAGGACAGAGCCATGGAGTCAGGAGTCGCAGGTAAAGGGCTTCCCCAGCCCGAGTCCCTACACTACATGCGGGACACACCAGCTTGTCCTGTGTGAGAGAGAACCGGTCCCCCCTCCCGTCCTGCCTCCCCTCAGCACCAGAGGACAAGCCAGGTCCAAAAGGGAAGTCCAGACTCCTCTGGCTTCTCCATGTTCTCACAGGCCCTCCTTAAGGATCCAAGCACATTCCAGAAGCCAGGGATGAAATTCTTGATTTGTTGGTGAAACGGAAAGCTGGTAGAGGCTGCCAAGGACGCACCCGTGCAGGTGAAGCAGGTGATACTGGAAGTGGACAGATCCGACAGACCAGGTGTGAGGAGCCCAGGGGTGTTGCTGGGGGCGTGAGGAGCAGGTAGGGAAGGTCAGAGGCCAGGGTCTCGTTCTTGCTCAGGCTGGTCTGGAACTCCTGACCTCGAGCCATCCTCCCGCCTCAGCCTCCCAAAGTGCTAGGGTTACAGGCGTGAGCCACCACGCCCAGCCGGAACTCTGTACTTTCCACTTGTTTTTCTGCAAACCTATTAATAAACGTGCTCTAAAAAATAATGTCTATGAATTAATTTTCTTAAAAAAATTTCAAGCCGCAGCACTATTTATAACTGTGACCAGCTGGAAACAAGTTGAGAACTAAATGTTAGAGGAATGAGGAGGGAACTACTGAGATGAAATAATGATGTTAAGTTTGCAGACTATATGACAATTTTTTAAATCTCATATACTGATTTTCTCAGTGACTCCAAACCCCCAAGGAAGGTGGGATTAACACCCCTCACTCACAAAGAAGCAGTAGCCTCAGCTGAAGTGATGGGAGGGGAGGGTCCCCCATTGGTCTCCACTGGCTCAGGGGACTCAGACCGGGTGTCCTGTCTCCAAGCCAATGAGATCTGTCCACCCCATCACCTTGTATGCAAAAGGAACACCTAAGGGGATTGGGCTGCTACAGGGAAAACAAGATAATGCGGAATTATGAGAAATAAATAAAGCTCCAGGAATCAAGAAGAGTATTTAAACTAAGGTCCATTTGCTGGTTGTCTTGAGTGTCATAAAGTTGGCCAAGTTTAGAACAATCACCTTTTATTTTTTTATTTTTTTTATTTTTTTTTTTTTTGAGACAGAGTCTCACTCCCTTGCCTGGGGCGAGTGCCGTGGCGTCAGCCTAGCTCACAGCAACCTCAAACTCCTGGGCTCAAGCAATCCTACTGTCTCAGCCTCCCGAGTAGCTGGGACTACAGGCATGTGCCACCATGCCCGGCTAATTTTTTCTATATATATTTTTAGCTGTCCAATTAATTT
>RJWJ010000364.1:12871-87514 GCA_004363605.1 Indri indri | reverse complement strand
CAATCACCTTTTAAAGACCAAAGCTCAAGGTCCAGGATGGCATTTTACTAGTGCTGAAATGCCTCAAATTGTCAGCAATTTCTGTGCTGTCTTTTCTATCCACATGGGTCTGGACACCAGGCAGAGGGGCAGGGTTCTAACTGAAATTCTTCTACAGGTGTCTTCCCTCCCTCAGCATGAACACTGCCCCCCAGCCGGCATTGCTGCACCAGTGAATATTGGATGATGACGGCAGTTTGCCAGTCAGAGGGCTCTTTAAAAATTACTTGGGACCAGGCGAGGCGGCTCACACCTGTAATCCCAGCACTCTGCGAGGCCAGGGTGGGAGGATTGCTTGAGGCCAGGAGTTTGAGACCAGCCTGAACAAGAGCGAGACCCTGTCTCTACAAAATCTAGAAAAATAGGCCAGGTGTGGTGGCACATCACTGTAGTCCCAGCTACTTGGGAAGCTGAGGCAGGAAGATCACTGGAGCCCAGGAGTTGGAGGTTGCTATGAGCTATGAGGATGCCACTGTACTCTACCCAGAGTGATAGAGTGAGACTCTGTCTCAAAAAGAGAAAAAAAAAAAGAAAGAAAGACAGACTTGGAGCTGACTCAGTCCCCTAGCAGGGGAAGATGCCTCGTGACTCAGCCGTGCCTGGCTCTCCTGAGCTGGCCAACGGGCAGGTGGCATGCATTTCCACGGAAGGCTACTGGGCTTGCTGGGAAAGAGGCTGAGGGTATGTGGCCCCTGGCACCTGTGACGTCACTGTGTCCTGCCACCGGCCTTCGAACACTAGTGGAGCAGGCAGGAATGAGCGATTACAAAGGGATGGCAACACCAAATGTCACCTTACCCACATTTTAAAGGGGAGGACTCAGCAGCTCAGGGCACTCAGTGAGTTTCCAAGGGCTACAAGCTTTTAAGCGAGGAGCTCACGGTCAAGATCCTGCCCCCCCATCTCACCAAAAGCAGCCCCCCTCGCTGTGATGCGGCACTGAGTTCGATGGGCTTGTGAGACCCCAGATACCTTTACAAGCAACACAGCATCTGAAAGTCACACATCCTAGCGGCCCTCAGGGCATTAGTTTCATTGGAGATGGTGACGGAAGCTGGAGGAGAAGGGCTGGGGTGCAGCCCCCAGCAGTGGGTCTCCCTGTGGATGGGAAGAAATGAGAAGTAGCTTCAAATACTCTTACATATCCCATGTTAAGAAAATGGAACCAACTTGTTTCCAGCAAATTGAGCACACGTTGACATTTCTTAATGAACTCCAGTCAGCCAATCTGTCAACACTGAAGGTGTCAGAGATACGCAAGACTCTTGCAGAGTTACAACCAAAAATATACGATACACCTCCAAGAAACGCCTGAAGGAATGACTCAGCTAGCATTACTTCTTTCTCACCCTTCCCTGATGCTTTCCCCAGCATCGCTCCCCAAAATGGTAGCAGATCTTTTAAAACACACATGCACCGCAGATCTGTATGCCTGGGGGAGCTCATTCGACTCAAGTCCTGTGTGAACACAGAGCTGTAAAGAGAGACTCCTAACTCTATAAGGGAATTAATTCTTTTGCAGAATCCACCCAAATCTGTTTATCGCCAACCCTAGAATAAATGCCAAAGGAAATGAATGTGTGTGTGGGTGTGTGCACTTAAGTGTATATAGGGGCTGAGGGTCCTTCTCCTTCCCAAACTAAAAACAATTATATGTGTGTGTGTATACACATATTCTGCTTCACTGTGTTTAAATTATTTTCACTGCAGGAAAGGGATATGTAGAGGGTGGGACAGGGTAGAAGGGACACTTGCTTTGTTTTTTGGGGTTTTTTTTTTTTTGAAACAGAGTCTCGCTCTGTTGCCCGAGCTAGAGTGCCGTGGCGTCAGCCTAGCTCACAGCAACCTCCAACTCTTGGGCTCAAGCGATCTTCCTGCCTCAGCCTCCCAAGTAGCTGGGACTACTGGCGTGTGCCACCATGCCTGGCTAATTTTCTATTTTTAGTAGAGTCGGGGTCTCGCTCTTGCTCAGGTTGGTCTGGAACTCCTGACCTCAAGCGATCTTCCTGCCTCAGCCTCCCAAGTAGCTGGGACTACAGGCATGCGCCACCATGCCCGGCTAATTTTTTCTGTATATATTTTTAGTTTTCCGGCTAATTTCTTTCTATTTTTAGTAGAGACGGGGTCTGGCTCTTGCTCAGGCTGGTCTCAATCTCCTGACCTTGAGCGATCCTCCCGCCTTGGCCTCCCAGAGTGCTAGGATTACAGGTGTGACCGCGCCCGGCGAGGGACACCTGCTTTTACACTGTGAAACTCTTCGTGCCTTTTGAATTTTGTACTTGAAAAAAATCAATGTGTGTGTGTGTGTGTGTGTGTGTGTGTGTGTGTGTGTGTTTACGTGTGTGTGCGCCCCCGGGTAAGCTGCTGTCTTCTAAGACATTTCGGCACAACTTCCTCATCGTCAGCAAGAATCCAGTCCACTCCAGAAGCACACCACGTCCTCCCCGCTCCCATCCCCAACACGCACATGCACACAACACACATATGTGCACACACAGGTCACACATACGTCAGGGAAGCGTCTTTGCCGTCCCTGGCCCTGAACACCTCCCGCACCGTTTGCGCAGCCCGGCCGGCGCTGGGCCGGGCCCGGCTAGCCCAGCAGTCGCGGGGTGACTGACCCCGCGGCGCGCTCCGGACAGGCCCGGGCCCTGGAACCTCGGGGCTGGGCGCCACCCAGAGGCTGCCCTGTGTCGCTGCTTCCCGACGGAGGGAGGGGACCCAGGAGCCCTAAAGTCCGAGGAAGGCGCCCATTTCTCACGAGGACGTGGCACCTGGGGCCACCCGTCTGCGGTGCTGGCCGGGTCCCCAAGACGGCCGGAGGCGCTCAGAGTTCCCCTGCGATTTTGACCCTCTGCTAGGAGCGCCGACCGGCTCATCACTTCGGGAAACTACTGGGCAATGTCCCTTCCGCTCGAGCACGCGCAGCCCTCGGCACAGCCCTCCACTCCTGGCATATCTCCAACGCGCCTGCGCACGTAAGGACCCCTGCCCACCTCAGCTTGTCGAAATAAGAGCCTGGAGGACCCCAGCCCCTCAGCTGGGCCCTTCGCCCTTGCAGGGAAGGTCCCGGCCTGCGGGCAGGGCTGGAGCAAGGTCCAGGAGCCCAGGTTGCCCCAGGCCCCCGACATCGCAGCTGTGGCTGGTCCCACACCCTCTAAAGCGGTGTTTCTTGGCCAGGGATGACTGTGCCGCCAGGGGTCAAATGGCAATGTCTGGAGACATTTTTGGTTGGCGTAAGTGGGGAAGGGGCGTGGTGGCATCTGGCGGGTAGAGGTCAGGGATGCTGTTCCCCACCCCACGGGGCACAGGACAGCCCCACAGTGAAGAAGTACCTGGCCCCAAATGTCAATAGTCGGGAAGCTGAGAAATTCTGCTCACCCATGGAACAGTGGGTGCCAATTATGACTGCTTTAAAATAATTGGGCATTTTAACTAAAGATCTGCAATAAAAAACTCTATTAAAGGAGAACTCCGTTATAATGTAGATGCGTTCATCCCGTATTTAAAAGAGCAAGCCTGCCTAGTGAAAACGGCAAAGAATGAGCCCACGCACTTCCCGGCTGCTTCTGCACCTTTCGCTACTTCCGTTCTCAGCCGGGGGCTGCCCTGCTCTGCTGCTAACACCCTCATTTCTCCAACCGCCCTTCCTTCAGGGACTCGTGAGTGCACCCAGATCCAACATTTTTATGCAGAACCACTCGGACATTAAAAAAGTACATTTCTGCTCATTCTTTTCTCCCCTAAAGGTAATGTCTTATTTAACGTGCCTTTTATCTAAGTGGGTAATTGAATTATTTTTAACTGTAAGATTGATGACTAATATTAAGGCCAACAACATAGTCAAAATGAACTAGTCATATGATCTACAATAGTGAACATTAGCTGTGAACACTGTTTATGGAACTACATTCAACACAGATTGGTTAAGCATTTACTTCACGGTGCCTGGAATTTACTGAATGTCAGGGGAGACACAGTCAGTAGAAGCAAAGGACTCTATATATTCGTTTTTTGACAAACGCTTACTAGATTGTTGCTCTGTTTGTTGTTTTGGAAACACTGAAAACAGTTTTACTAACTGCTTTACATGTTGCTTAATGTCATTCAAATGCAATCCAATCAAATTTTAGATTTTACTCTCGCTGTTCTGCTCTTAAAGAAGTGTTATCCTTTAGAAAACAGGGTTTTATGAGAGAAACCAAAATGCAACATCTCAAAACATCACAGCAGAAACCAACATAAGGAATCAGTATAATCCTCAGTGGCTGCCCCCTGAGTAATTTTGGAAATCAACATAGAAGGAAATATGATCAATAATTTTTTGCTTTAAATTTAAAAAGATATGTACATCATAAACTAAGATTCCAAACAATACCAGAAGGTATACATACGATAAAAAAGTAAGTCTCCCTCTCATCTGATTTCCCAATTTCTGCATTGTTGACAGTTTTGTGTGTGTTCTTTTGGAAATTCTTTAAGCATATAACAAACAAGTATACACATTTTTATAAATTATAGTTGTGCTACATAAACATTGGTTTTGGAAGTTGCTTATTATTCCTTTTTATTATGCTAAAATACACATAACATAAAATCTATCATCTTAACTATTTTTAAGTATACAGTTCAGTGGTATTAAGTATAGTCATATAGTTGTATAGTCATCACCACTATCCATTTCCAGAACGTTTTTCATCTTGCAAAACAGCAACTCTGTACCCACTAAACAATAACTCCCCAAACCCCACTTTCTCCACCTCCTGCAACCACTATTCTTTCTGTCTCTATGAATTGACAACTCTACCTCATGTGAGTGGAATCGTGCAGATTTGTCTTTTTGTGACTGACTTGTTTCACTCTGCATACTGTCCTCAAGGTCCATCCATTCTGTAGTGTGTGTCAGAACTTCCTTCATTTTTAAGGTTGAACAATATTCCATTGTATGTATCAAGGAACTTCAGAAGTTCATTGAAAAGGGAAATCAAAGGTAAAAATTAAAAATACTTTGTTTTTCAACATAAGCTCCATCAAGACCAAGACACTTTGTAAGAGATGATACCAGCCATTTGATCCATCCGTAAAGAACTGAGAGTCCGGGGACTTTAACCACGTTAATGCAGTCTTCCTTACATGAAAGAAAATGGGCACTCTTTACAGATTTTTTGAGATTAGAAAACAAAAAGAAGTCAGAAGGAGCCAAATGAGGACTGTAAGGTGGATGCCTAATGGTCTCCCATCCAAACTCTTGCACAAGTGCCCTTGTTTGATGACAGGAAGGAGCAGGAGCATTGCCATGGCGGAGAGGGACTCTCTGATGAAGCTTTCCTGGGAGTGTTTCTTCTAAAGCTTTGGCTAATTTTCTCAAAATGCTCGTAATAAGTAGACGTTCTTGTTCTTTGGCCCTCCAGACAGTGAATTAGCAAAATGCCTTGAGCATCGCAAAGAACTGTTGGGATCACTTTTGCTCTTGACTGGTCCACTTTTGCTTTGACTGGACACTTCCACCTCTTGGTAGCCATTGCTTTGATTGTGTTCTGTTTTTGGGATAGTACCACAGAAACCATGTTTTATCTTCTGTTACAATTTTTCAAATAAATGCTTCAGAATCTTGATTCTACTTGTTTTAAATTTTCATGGAGAGCTCTGCTCTTGTCTGCAGCCGATCAAGGCATAACAGTTTGGGCACCTATTGAGTGGAAAGTTTACTCAACTTTAGTTTTTCAGTCAGAATTCTGTAAACTGCACCAGTTGAGATGTCTTTTGTGTTGGCTATTGATGCTGCTGTTAATCATTGGCCTTTTTGATTAGGGCATGAACAAGAGTAATTTTTTCCTGGCAAACTGATATGGATAATCTGCTGGTGTGGGCTTCATCTTCAACATCCTCTTTCCCCTCTTAAAATGAGTAATCCATTTGTAAACTGCTGATTTCTTTGGGGAATTATCCCCATAAATGTTTCATAAAGCATCAATAATTTCACCATTCTTCCGCTGAAGCTTCACCATAAATTTGATGTTTATTCCTGCTTCAATTTTAGCAGAATTCATGTTGCTCTGATAGTAGTTCTTTTCTGATATCTTATCCTCCTTAGTGCTTCAAACTACATCCTGTTCAGACATGTTATTATAAGTTAGTAGGAGTTTATTTTGGTGCAAAAAACTTTTAAAATCAATGCGTAGTCTTTTCATGATATGCATTTTCCATGAATTTTTTGAAGCCCTCTCACATATAATACATTTTGCTTATCCAATTCATCACTGATGGATACTTGGGTTGCTTCCACCTGTTGGCTATTGTGAATAATGCTGCTATGAACATGGGTGTACAAATATCTCTTCTTTCACTTCTTTTGGATATATACCCAGAAGTGGAATTGCTGGATGATATGGTAATTTAATGTTTAATTCGTAGAAACTGCCATACTGTTTTCCACAGCGTTTGTACCATTTTACATTCCCACCAACAATGTTTAAGGGTTCCAACTTCTCCACATCCTCACCAACCCTTGTTATTGTCTATTATTTTAGTAGTAGCCATCCTAATGGGTCCATGGTGGCATCTCATTGTGGTTTTAATTTCTGTTTCCCTAAAGATTAGTGATGCCAAGCATCTTTTCATGTGCTTACTGGTCATTTGTACATCTTATTTAGAAAATTGTCTATTCAAGTCCTTTGCCCATTTTTGAATTCGGTTGTTTGGATGTTTGTTGTTGAGTTTTAGGAGTTCTCTATACACTCTGGATATTAATGCCTTATCAGATATATGATTTGTGAATATTTTCTCCCATTCTGGGGATTGCCTTTTTATTCTGTTGACAATGTCTTTTCAATGCACAAAATTATTGATTCTAATGAAATCCAATTTGCCTATTTTTTTCTTTTGTTGCCTGTGCTTTTCATGCTATATCCAAGAAATCATCACCAAATCCAATGCCTTATGTTTTCTTCTGAGAGTTTTACAGTGTAGCTCTCACATCTAAGTCTTTGATCCAATTCAAGTTAACTTTTGTATATGGTGTTAGGTAAGGGTCCAACTCCATTCTTTTGAGTGTGGAGATCCAGTTTTCCCAGCACCATTTGTTGAAAAGACTTCCTTCCCCACTGTCTTGTTGCATGTGTATGGGCACGTGCAGAGTTGCCTCATTCTTTTCACGGCTCCGTAGTATTCCATCTTCCCTTTCCAAGCAGTTCTCTGCTAAAGCCCCAAATTTCCTTCTGCTTTGTTGATTATTGTGAATAATGCTAGAGTATACATTCTTATTTATGTACATGTGTATGTATGTATGCACACACATATCCACATGTGTGAGCATATCTGTGCCATAAATTGCTACCACTAAAATCTCTAGCTCAAAAGATAGAATCATCCAAATCACCACCAGCTAATTCATTTGCATTTTTAAAATAAAAATTCATTGCAATAAAATTTAAACAGTCAAGAGAGGTTTTAAATGAAAAGTGAAGACACTCTTCACCTCAGCCTGCTACTTCACCCACTGGTAAATAGTTCCTGGAAATTTGCTTCCAGAAAAAAAAAATGGTTATGCATATACTCAGAAACATTTAATTGTATATTTTTACTTGCACATGAGTAAGCAGACTACAGACATTGTTATATGCCCAGTGTATATTTTAGTACTCTGCTTGTTTCATGTGTGTGTGTCTTTCAGAAAAGTTACCCCAAATTACATTTCTCCCACAGAATTGTATACTAGAATGAAAGTTTCTTTACACCAATGCCATCACTGGAAGTCATCGTCATTTTAACATTGCAAATTAGATAGGTAAAAAGTATGTCTCAAAGAAAATAGATATTATTTTACTTAATAATAAGATGGAAGAACTTTTCATCTTTTTAGTAGCCATTTATATTTATTTTCTTATAAACAGTCCTTATCTGTCTTTTGCCCATTTTTATTAGGTTAGTTTTATTTTCTTCTCGAATTGTATATTTTATTTCTTAAGGAAGTTAGTTAAGTTAGCTGCTATAACAAAAAGACCCAACAATAGCTTAGCGTCTTAAATGATATAAATGGTGGTTTCTCTCACCTATAATAATCTGAGATGAATGTCCCAGGGGGGCAGCAGGTGGCTCTGCCACACATGGCCACACACATGGTAAACTAAAATTACATTTGAGTACCCATGTTCTTTCCATCTTGTTTCTCCCCCATGACCTAAGACATTGTTCTCTGAAATGTCAACAGTGGGGTTCAGGTACATCTGTGTTCTAGAAAGGGTGAAGGGGAAAGAGCATGAGCAGGAGGCATGCTCTTTCAGACCCCTGGCCCAGAAGTGACCCACATCATTCTGTTCACAGCCTGTGGATTAGAACTTAGCCAAATGCCACATCTCACTGCCAGGAAGGCTGATACATGCAATGTAGTTGGGCTGTGTATTAATATTAGCTATCTGTTCTGCCTAATAGTTTTAGCACTAACTTATGGCTTAAAACTAAACATTTCTTATCTCACAGTCTCCATCGGTCAGGAACTTGGCCTGACTTAACTGGATCCTTTGCAATCTGCAGTTGAGGTTCTGGCCAGGGCTGCCATCTCATCTGAGGCTTGACTGGGGAAGGATCTGTCAGGTTGTTGACAGAACTCAGTTTCTCACAGTTGTTGGATTGAGGCTTCAAAGTCGTGCCTGATCACCCATCAGAAGCTTCCTTCAGCTTCTAGAAGCCACCCTCAGTTCCTTGCCACATGGAGTTTCCCCAAAGCCAATAGAGGAGAGAGAAACTCCAGCAAGATGGATGCTGCAACCCTATACACATAATCACATACACAAAATCATGTAGATTCTGCTAGCTCTGCCATACTCTTATTGGTTGGAAGTCACATGTCCCACCTGTATTCATGGGAAGGATGCTATACAAGGGTATGAACACCAGGGTTTGTGGGTGCCACCCAAGAGTTCTATTTAGGCCTCCCCAAAATTCCATTACAACTAAAGAAAGAAAATAGATTTCAGTGGACTGCTAGCTATTAGTCTCTACCATAATGTGCTGCAAGTGGAACACATTACAGTATGTTCTTGGAGGTGGAAAATTACTAGGTTGAAGAGTGGTTTCATATTTTAATTTGATTGTTATTTTGTGGTTGGTATTTTAAATTTGCTTATGGTATTCTTGACTTGCAAAAGCTTTCAATTTGTCTGAAGTCAAATTTATCAATATTATCCTTTATAGCTTCCGAACTTTGTTATGATTGATGGCATTTCATGAAAGACCAAGATTATATAAAATTCCATCCACGTTGTCTCCTAAAGTAACTCATATTATTACGGCCGAGCATCCCATTTTTTCGAACATTTTCTTCACTGCCAGGGTAATTTGTTTATATAAACTATTTTGCTGTGACTTGCTTGGAAGCTATTTGTTCACAGTTTTGCTAATCAGTGACTTTTTAAGGGGAAGAAGTGGGATTTCAGCAAATTATTTCACCCTTTAATATACAATTCTTAGTACGGCTCTAAGGTAAGCAATACAATTTCACGGAAAGCTATTTTTTGATGCAAAATTAGCATCGCTCACGTGTAGTCAATGATAGAGTTTCTTCCAGCTCTTGTGATCTTTCCTCTACAGGGGACAAATTTTTGTGGTCTCAGGTGTTTACCCTCAGAGGTCACTCTGATGCTGACTGCCTGTCTACTTGCACATAGAAAACTATGATTGTGCTTATGAGATCTGTTTACTTACAACCACCTGCCTCTCGAACAAAGGCTAAATTGTTGGGACATCCCAAAGAAACACAGAGCACCCTCTCTCCTTCAGCAGATATTCAGTGCACCCCTCCCCTGGGCAAAGCACTCAGTGCAAAGTGGGTAGCTGCTAGCAAAAAACTTTGAAAATTGCCACCAGTAAAGACAACCCATATTTTAGTTCTACAGCTTTTGCATTTGTGACAATAGTCCAGTATTTAGCATCAAGACTTTCAAACGTGGTCAGCTAGGGCCCTGGTGGCTGGACTAAAGGGGAAAAGGATGGTGGGAAGGGCCCAGCCCACGCATGTGCGTATCCGCAACATTTTCTGAACCTGCCATACCCAGTGTTCTGCCAGGTCCTTCAGAACTGATGTCCGTAAGTGCATGTGCAGCAGATACGAATGTCTGTCGGTAGATGCAGATGTGTGAGAAATGCAACTGTGTGCATTGTGCCATCGCTGAGCTGAATTTCTACTATGCCCCTCACCCTTTCAGTGGCAGAGGCCAGAGCTCAGTGCACTTGCCTGAGTTGCAGCTGAGCTGCAGGGGACGTGATCAGTCTAGTCTTGGGGACAGCCTGAGGTGGACCGAAGGGGTCGAGATCCACGGTTGCCCCTCTGAGGTGACCTCATTGCTGTCGATCACTGCCCACCTTGAAGCCCCGGGGCTCCCACGCGCTCTCTCTGCGTGTGCCGCCAACGTTCCCCTCACATCGGCCCCCAGCCAGGGTCTGTGCGCAGCTGTTCTTCCTGGCGCCCCTAGGGGTTGGGCTGCGGACTCCAGTTTCTTCTCTTTCTGCTGTCTCATCCCTTCCCCGAGACAACCAAAGTCTACCTAAGTGAGGGCGAAATGGAAAGCATCGAGTCAGTGTTTCTGAATGATACCTGGACACCTGCCCCTGGGCTGGGGGGCAACTGGGAGGTTCAGACTCAAGAAACGAATTGGGCCTCAGCCAGTCATAACGCAGGACACGCCTCCTTACAAAGGGAGCTGTGAGGGGCCCCCGATGCTGCAAGGCTGGGTAAGCACTGATCTAGACAGACAGGATCAAAGCAGCTTTCAAGAGACACCAAAAACTTATTGCTTTACTTATAGTACAGGCTCATGTTAACAAAGCCGTAGCCAAAATAATACTGATTTTTCTTGTTTCTCTCACATAACAGTCCAGGCTCTGTTTCCTTCTAGCTCCTCGTTCCACCACTGTGGCTGCAGGCCCGCTGGGGACAGAAGGAAAAGGGAAGGGGCCTGACCCCTTGGAGGGCAGGACTCACGGGTGGTGCGAATGCTTCCCTCCCCGGGGCCACACTTGGCCTCAAGGGAAGCTGGGAAAGGGAGTCCTCGCGTTGCCCAAAACTGGGGCTGCTATCGCTGCAGAAGACGGGACAAATGGAGATTAAAGGGCAACTGGCAATCTGACGTTCTTATATAATCTGTGCCATTCACGTGGCAGTTAACCTTACATGGCCTCTTCCTCCTAATCCGACCCCAGGATCTACCTCTACACCCCAGTGTGACAGCGCCCACCTCCACTTAGGTGACAGCGCCCACCTTTACCTTTCCTGAAGCTTGCGATGTTGTTTCTTGGCATGAAAATGGTCTTTGTATTGAGCTTGGTGGTCAGCAGACAGCTTCGGTTACCTGCCCAACACGCACTCAACACACACACACACACACACACACACACATTAACACACACACACTTCTCTGCTAATAGACCCCGACATGTTTCAAGGCAGTGGAGGGGAAGCTCCCACCCAGTGCTGGGGGAGCCCTGATGGGTCCAGACCGGGTGTGGCCATTCCCTTCCCCGTTGCCATCCGGAGGTGGCCACATGACGCAGTCAGTGCTGGCCAGTGAGCTGTAGTGGACGTTCCCTGAAGGGCCCTTCCAGGAAACCCTTTGCTTTCTTACCACTAGGGGGCGCCTTGGCTGGCAGTACCCTTCCCCTCCACTGTCCCCTTCCTCCAGCCCCAGTCTTGGGGTCACTTCCTGGAGGTGCCGCTGCCTCTGCAACTACAGGAGGAGAAGGCAGCTGCTCCGGGGGCGGAACCGAAAGAGCAACAGAGCCGGGTCCTTGGTGACCTAGTGGAGCCCCACTCAGGACTTCCCGACAAATACAACTATTCGATTATTCCGCACTAAAAAAGAAATGAGCTGTCAAGCCATGAAAAGACATGGAGGAACCTTAGATGCATACTGCTAAGTGAAAGAAGCCAGTCTGAAAGGCTACATACTGTATGATTCCAACTACACGACATTCTGGAAAAGGCAAAACTGTGGAGACAGTGCAAAGATCAGTGGTTGCCAGGGGTTGCGGGGAGGGAGGGATGAAGAGGCGCAGAAGATTTTAGGCAGCGAGGCTATTCTGCACGATGCCATAGTGGTGGAATGTCACCATGCATTTGTCCAGACCCGTAGAATGTGCGACACCAAGAGTGACCCTAATGTGCATTATGCACTCAGGCTGATAGAGATGTGTCAGGGTAGGTTCATCAAGTGCGACAAATGTATCCTCTGGTGGGGAATGTTGACGATGGGGGAGGCTGGGGGGCAGGTGGGGGGCATATGGGAAATCTCTGCACCTTCTGCTCAGTTTTGCTGTGAACCTAAAACTTCTCTAAAAAAAATAAGGTCTATTAATTTAAAATATACATATGACTATTCATGGCTATTTGTTTCTGCCTCTGTAGTCAGGTATCTATTTGATGCTTACAACCAAATGTGCTTCCAACAGACAATCTGCGGTCTGCCTTCCAGCAACTTCTCTTCCATCACCGTTGCAAACTCACAGAAATGTCCAATTTCCTTCCCAGGGTGAAAATCTGGAAAACAAAGCACCTGAGTCCACAAGCACCACGTCTCCTGGTGGACCCGCACTGCCTGCGTGGCCCCACGGCAGGCTTGGGTTTTGTGGAGCTGAGAGTCAGCTTGGCCCACGCCAGGCAGCTCCTGCACCTGTGTCCAAGATGACCCCGGGTCCTCTCCAGTCCGGGCAGTCATCCACCGCCAGTGAGTCACAATGGGGTTGGTTATGTGACCGTCAGTCCTGGAGGGCAGGACTCTGTGGGGCCTCAGGGCGCCACACTGGGCCTGCCCCCGTGGAGGAGTTCCCTCCGTGTTTCTTGGAAAGAAAAACCGAGAAACAATACGAAGCCCCTGTGGAACTCTCACCAGGCCTGTCCGCACACCTTGACGTCAGTGGTCTTTTCTTGGAGACCCCATTCGGCCTCCTAGACTCCAGCTCCCAGCTGTCCACGGGGCCTCCGTGGCCTCGCCCGAATGGGAAGCGCCAGAGAGCACCCTCCTGGGTCAGCAGAGGCTGCGGACAAAACCCACCTCAGGAGGCCCCTGCTGAGACTCTCCACAGGGCAAGGCCGCGGGTGTTCCAGAGAGGGGAGCCGGGAGGCAGCCTCTTCCCTGGTGGCTGTCCGGAGCACGGGTCACATGTGGAAACCATTTCTGGGGAGCAGAGGTGGGAATCTGGAATGAAGCCTCGTCAGGGGCTCCGGCCACCGACGCACGAAGGGGAGCCGCGTGGAAGGGGCCCGCAGCAGACAGGGCCCGTCGGGGAGAGAACACTCAGCCTGCCGACAGCTGAGCTGAGACACCTTAAAAAGAGATGTTGGGGAAGCCCACGTGCTTTTGGGTTCCATAAATGTAATGACACCAGGGGAGACTCAGTGAGACCAGTATGAAGAGGATGTGGCAGGGCCCAGAACACCGAGGCCTACATTTGGAACTCACCGGGTGGACACGGAAAACCAGGAGTGTGACCTCCGGGAGCCCTCAGCGGGCCCTTTAACTGGTGACAATTTCCGCTCCGAAGAAACTGAGGCAAAAATCTGGAGCTCCTGATTCAATAGGTTTCCCCACAGACCAATTTCTCCTCAGGCAACAAAACCTCCTGAATCTTAAGAATATTTCTATCTGCAGGGCTGAATGTTCCAGCACTGAGGACAAGAACAGCATCTTCCAGGGAAGAAGGATGACTTTTTTTTAATGTTTGGTAGTAACTATAATAGCCAGAGTCTCATAAAAACTGTGAAAGAAAAAAAAAGCCTTAAAAATGTATTTTTAAAAACAGCAGACATTTTAAAAGGCTGATGCATACAGATTTCTTTGATAGATTTTTTAATTGCTTGAGGGTCTGTGTAGAGAAAAGAATAGTATTATTTACACATATACATATTTAGAAGAGCAGGTTGTAACTACGGGTTATAAACCAGCAGCGGCAAAGCTTGCTTTGTTGAGCAATACTGTCCCCTTGCGAGAGATTGTTGCTTAACTCTTTCTCTAAGTGCAGCCGGTTGCACATTCTGATATGCGACTGGCATGTTCTGCACCCCTTACCACTTGTATTCCTGAGGGAACCGTGCGAATGCAATACCACTTCTGAGTAAGGAGAAATTGGACTTAGGAGAATTGTCATCAAGTATTCACGACGGAGTTCACCGCAGGACTTAAGAAAATGTGGGCGCTGATTGGTGAAGAAAGTTTCACTTCCATCCCAGTTTTTTTACTGTTCCCGTGAATAAGTGAACTGCAAACGTCCAGGGGAGTTAAAGTGTAAATTCCTCCCAGTCCATGTAACTGACCTGCTGAATTTTTTGCAGTAACAAGAGACCGCTGTTCAAAATATTTCCAGTGACTTTTAAGACTGTCTGTAAAGACAAGTTCGCACTGGTCATTCCTGCCCTGTTGATGGTGTGTAATCATTGGCACTGTCCCATATGGCCTTAGTCCTGATCGTCATCAAATATTTACCCAAAAGCATCTGCTAGATGCCAAGCTGCGAGCTGGGTACTCCATGCCCTGGCTACTCACCCCCAAGCTCCTCCCACCCACAGCAGCTGCAGCACCTGGAGGGTTGGGGAGCGGGGTGGTGTTAGAAATGCAAAGTGTCAGCCCCATCCCAGCCCCACCTGGTTTGAATCTGCATTTTAACGAAATCCCCACAAGAAGCACATTAAAGTTTGAGAAGTTCTGCAGTGGATCTCAACCTTGAGTGAGCATCAGAAGGACCTGCAGTGTGGGTGGAAAGACAGATTACTCGGCCCCACCCCGGAGTGTCTGATTCTATGGGTTCAATGCACATGTCTAACAACCTCCCAGATGACACTGGTGCAGCTGGTCTGAGGGCCACATTGGTTCTCCAACTTGGCCGCATATTGGCACTGTCTGAGAGTTTTAAACAATACTGGGTCCTACCTCCAGAAACTGATTTAAATAGTATGGTGTGTAGCTTGAGCACTGAGTCTTTGAAAATTCACTGGGTAATTCTCACATCCAGAAAAGTTTGGAAACCACTACTCTAAGAGATGAAAGGGGAGAATTTAGAAATCCTTTATCATCAAGTCTCAGTAAGCTGTGTGATTATGTAATGAAAATATTTTGATCCCATGGTAATGACTCCCTAGGAGCCTACATCTGCTCCCTTTGAGAGATAACACAGAGTGAAAAAAGACATGGGCAATAGAAGACGGTATGACATCTGTCCAATGGGGCGGAAGAAAATCAGGTTCCCCGGGATCTTTAGAGAAGCCACATTGAGAAGGTCACTTTTCAGCCTGGGTCCACAGCTAGTTGGGATGTCCTCGGGCAGCAAGCGGGCCGATATCAGGGATGCATGCAGGCCCTCACAGCCACAGGCCAGGATTTTATCCTGAGAAAAGTCAATGGAAGATCAATGTCAATTTCATGGAAACTGGATTTAAAAACATTCCTCTGACCTTTTTTGTTTCCAAATATTAGAAAGTTGTGGTCTCGCCTTTATAAGGTGGCAGGTATAGCAAAGGCAAGCCAAGAAAGTCACTCAGCAAAGGATAGGTGGGTCTCAGGTCTTCCTGGTGCACTCCTGGAAAATATATCATCACCTGGATCAAGGTGGACTATTTTCTGTAACTGTGGCATGATAGGAAAGTTTTGTCTTCCTGACTAAGAACTCTACAACAAACAAATATTAACAACTAACACATATGACCCACGCCGCATCACAGAGAGGATGCGAAAATGGCACCATCCAAAGTCATTTCAAATAGTGAAGTTAGGCTACAGTGCTGAGGAGATGGACCTACGGACACTGGGCTGGGGGGAGCGGAACAACACAGGGGAAAGGCCCCACCAGCCAACCATGGGGCAATGTTGACCAAGTCCTGAATTACCTGAGAAACAGAGTTAAGAATCGTTGCCTACCTCACTAGGCTGCTGTGGAAAACATGGAAAATATGTATGAAAACACTTTGCAAGTCACACAGCAACCATAAAATGTTTTCTTACTGTACAATGGACACAAGTAAAATAAACACATAACACATGAAATAGGGCTCTTTGATAAATTTTAACTAAACATAGTAGGGAAATTATAATAAATGCTACATATTTCCTTAACTATCTTTTTTTTCCCTTATAATTTAGAAAGACTTTTTGGGAAACTGTTCAAAGACCAGGTATTTCAGAAGGTTGCCCAAGAGACGTTGCTACATTAAATTCTTCATTCAACAAAATTTTATTGAATGGCATCTATATACCAACTGAAGTGATGTTTTCTTTATTCTGCACACATTTCCTTATGACAATAACATTCAAAATATTTATGGGACAATAAATATAGAAAGTTCTGTATAAAATAAAGAAAGAAAAGCATTTATGGGGAAATAAATACAGAACGTTTTGTATAAAACAAGATGGTAAATTGAGCATGTGCTTATCGTCCTCCCTTCTAAGAACTCATTAAAATGAAAGCAAAGGATGTTTAAAAGCAAAAAGCTCATAAAAGCAGAAATGGGGAGTCACATAGGAGCCCTTCTCCATGTTAAGCTGAGACCTCTCAGGGGAGGAACAAAGCAGGTTTGAATTGTTTTCCCTCCCTAGTAGACCCTCATTAAAGCGAGTCCTCAGAAGTGTGCTTCATATAGAAGGAAGGTGATTTCAGACAGAAGCTCTCGAAAATGCAGCAAGGAATGAGAGGCAAAAGAAAAAGTGAAAGAAGGCCAAAAAAAGGTGAAAGTAAATGAGTGAGCAGATTTCAATGAACATCAATTATATAAA
Organism: Indri indri; assembly: GCA_004363605.1. Classification (NCBI taxonomy): domain Eukaryota; kingdom Metazoa; phylum Chordata; class Mammalia; order Primates; family Indriidae; genus Indri; species Indri indri. The sequence continues at coordinate 70,721 of RJWJ010000364.1, read as the reverse complement.
ATGGCAATAATAATGTCTACTGGGCTTTTCCAATTTTCACAGATAGACCTAAAATTCTGGTCAATAATCATATAAGTCAGGAGGAGAGAGAATAGACTGAATGTTTTCTAAGACCTGTGTGCTGCCGGCCATGGTGGCACATGCTTGTAGTCCCAGCCGCACAGGAGACTGAGGCGGGAGGACCTCTTGAGGCCAGGAGGCTGCAGTGCACTCCAATCACACCTATGAATAGCCACCTGAGCAACACAGCAAGACCTCTGCTCTTAAAAAAAAAAAAAGTTTTAATTAACTTTAAATAATGATAATTTTGTATGTTTTAATTTCTAAAGTAACCACTAAAAGAATAAAAACAGATGGCATAATTTACAAACTAGTGCATGGCGGGGAATGGAATGATATAGGTACATCCCACAAAGATTCAAATTTTAAAGCTCCAATTGCATGCTGTTTACATGAGACAGGAGAAAAAAGTATATTCAGCAAAAGAGAATTGGTATCAATAATTAATGTCAGATAAAATACACTTTTAGCAGAAAGGTATTTTTAGACATAGATATGGTCACTTTCACGGTGTTCAAGGAAAATATATTTTAAATTTGCATACATCTAAAAACATAGCCTCAACTCCTATAAAGCAAAAACTGACAGAGCTATAAGGAGAAATTGGCACAATAATCATAATGGAAAATTTTAACGCCCTCAACAACTAATAAAACAAGCAGATAAAACAGTCATAAACATTCCAAAGTTTTGAACACCATGATTTACGGACTTCCTTGACTGACTCATAGAACACTACACCTGATACGGTTGACCCTTGAACAACACAGGTTTGAACCGCACTGGTCCACTCATACGTGGGTGTTTTTCAACCAAATGCGGATTGAAAATACAGTATTTACAGGGTTCAAAAACCTGCATATACAGTGGGCTGACTTTTCTTATATGTGTGTTCTTTAGGGCCGACCATGGGACTTGAGTGTGTGGATTTTGGCATATGTGGGAGTCCTGAAACCAATCTCCTGCGTACACTGATGATCGAATGTATATACTGAAGGACACTTAGGCACATGTACGTTTACTGACAGTGACAATAGACTGAGGCATACAGTAAATCACAACAAATTTCACAGGATAGAGAAAGCATAAAGTATGTTCTCTGACCACAGCACAATCAAAAATTAATAGCACGAAGATAATTTTATAATCCACGTGTTTGAAAATTTAAAAACATATTTCCAAACAACTCACATATCAAAGATCAAACCAATCAGAGCCTGGTGGCTTTGTGCCATGCCAACTTAGCTAAGCTGGAACCACATTCTCCAGAATTGCCTCCCCTGTGTGGTTCTGGATTAAAGCTGGCCACAGGAAGAACAGCAATTACTCTGCTCTGAAAGTTGGTGGGGCGCCAGCTCCACAGCAGCTCCCATGATGTGATGCTGGTGGGCCAGCTTGTCTAGAGGTGTGGGCAGCAATCAGCCTGCAACTGCTCCAGTTCCAACCAGAGATCTCCCTTTAGCTTCTCCCAGCCCTGGGTCAAGTCGTGGCAGCCGAGCAGGGAGGAGGACCAGCTCCTTCTGTGTGTCCCTGGTACTGCCAACACTGAAGGCGGAGAGAGGAGTCCGTTCCAGCTTGTCTTCAGGGGCTTTAGTTTGTCCTTGCCTCTTCCCACTTCCCTTCCAGCTTTTCTCCTGACTGCCAGTCCTGCTGACCTTCAGCAACTTCAAGATCACAACTGGACATACAGCGAAGCCTCCATAGACTTCTCCTCCAGTTCCCACCATTGCATAAGATCTAATCCCAACAGTACAGAATTTATTTCATATTACTCATAGTTGTTCTGTTTCTCTGATGGAACCCTAAATAGTACACAGGGTTTTTAGAAGACATTTTGAACTACTTGAAAGTAGTATATAGCAAGGCCTGTGGATGTATCCAAAGCAGTAATTAGAAGAAATTTATAGCCTTCTCATATGAGAATTGTTATTGTTTCATTAATCCTCTGGGTACAAAGTTCAAAAGTTGCTTCAACCCTGTTTTTCCCACAAGCCCATTTCCAATATTCCATTTAATATGGTATATTGAGTAGTTTTAATATACCATTTTTGCAGAACAAGAAGATTTTCAGGAATATTTATTTACCTTTCTAGTAGAGACATCTGCGAAGTGTTAAAAGCTAAGAAAGATAAGAATGAGACAGGATGCCTGCTGCCACCACTTCCGGCCAATGTTGCGTGGATGTCCCAGCCAGTGCATTAAGGCAAGGCAAGGAAATAAAAGGTTTAAGCATTGAAGAGGAAGAAATGAAACTGCTATCATTCACATAGAGTATGGATGCAGATCGGGATTGGCAAACTTCAGCCCACAGGACAAATCCAGCCCATTGTCTATTTTTGCACAGCCCAGGAAACAACAATGGTTTTTACATTTTTAAATGGTTGGGGATGGGGGTCAAAAGAGAAACAATGTTTTGTGATGCATGAAAACTATATATAATTTAAACTTTAGTGTCTATAAATAAAGTTTTATTGGAACATAGCCATGCTCCTTCATGCACATATTATTCACAGCTGGTTTTGAGCTACAGCTACAGAGTTGCGTAGTTGTAGCATGGAGGATACAACCAGTACATTTATGGAAAGGTTTGCCTGCCCTGACATAGATAACAAAATAACAAATTATTAAAATTCATATATAAACTTACATAAAATATTATAAGACAATCAGAAAAATTTTATCACTAACTGGGTGCTTCTTAATATGAAAACATTGTTAATTTTTTGGTATTACAATGGTATTATAGGCTTCTTATATGAGAATTGCTATGGTATTATGGCTCATGTTTTTTAAAGAACTATTATTTTTAAAAAGATACTTATTTCCATATTTATAAATGAAAGGATCTAATGTTTGAAACTTTCTTTAAAATTATCCAAAAGAGGAGAGCTGGGGACATACATGAAGGAAAAGGCCCCATGAATTGCTGGTTGTTGGGCCTGGGAGATGAGTGCATGACACATTCCTTGTAGTCTTCTCTTTACCTTGTGAATATTTGAAATTTTTTACAATAAAAAATTTTAAATGTAGAAATATTAAAAACACACAAAAATAAAAGAGTTTATTAAAGCTGCTAGACACGAGGTTACCATGCAAAAATAAATTTTATTTCTATATACCAACAAGAAATAGATACACAATATTTAAGATATTTAAATAGCAGCAAAAAAATCAAATACTTACGAATAAAACCAATAACATGGTATAAAACACACACACACACTCAGAGAAATATCTACAAAACATCACTGAGAAAAAGAAAATCTAAAAAAATAGAGGGATATACTGTTAAGGAACTAGAAAAATCAATTTTGTATAAAGTCAATTCACCCCAAAGTAGGCGATATTATAGTTTCCATTCAATCCCAGGGAAAATCCCAACAGGCTATTTTTGCAGAAATTGACAGGGTGATTCTAAAATGTATATGAAAATGAAAAGCAGCCAGGCGCAGTGGCTCACGCCTGTAATCCTAGCACTCTGGGAGGCCGAGGAGGGAAGATCACTCGAGGTCAGGAGTTCGAGACCAACCTTAGCAAGAGCGAGACACCGTCTCTACTAAAAACAGAAAGAAATTAGCTGGACAACTAAAAATATATAGAAAAAATTAGCTGGGCATGGTGGCGCATGCCTGTAGTCCCAGCTACTTGGGAGGCTGAGGTGGGAGGATCGCTTGAGCCCAGGAGTTTGAGATTGCTGTGAGCTAGGCTGACGCCATGGTACTCTAGCCCAGGCAACAAAGTGAGATGCTGTCTTAAAAAAAAAGAAAATGAAAAGGATCAAGACTGATCAAGACACTTTACAAGAAGAACAAGTTAAAAGGACTTAACCAGTTATGACTTACAATAAATCTTCAGTAATTAAGACAAAGGTGGTATTGGTGCAAGGACAGATAAAAGACCAATGGTGCAGAACCGGGAATCTAGAAGCTCATCTGTGTGGGATGGGCACTTGGTTTATGAGCAGAGCATTAAGGAAAAGTCAATCTCCTCATTTGGACATCCATATGGGAAAAAATCCAATGTCTTTATCTCACCATATCAAAAACCAATTCCAAGTGCATTACAGATCAAAATATGAAGGTAAAATAATAATGCTTCTAAAGATAAAATACAAAGTAATCTTCATGACCTTGGGAGTAGGGAAAAATTTCTAAAACAGGTCACAAAAACACTCGTCATAAAGGAAATAATTGATAGGTTGATTACGTTAAAATTGAGAACTTCTGTTTGTCAAAAGACAGAATTAAGACAATGAAAAGACAAAAGATAGTGGGAGAGTTTATCTGTAACCCATATAATCAACCAAGTACACATATCCAGAATGTATAAATAATTCCTACAAATCAATAGGAAAAATACCCAAAAAAGGTCTTTTTAATGAGATAAAGACTTGAAAAGACCCTTTACAAAAGAGGATATTCAAATGGTCAATAAATATACAAAGGAGTTTAACCTCATAAGTCATCAAAAAATTTCAAATTTACACCACAAAAACGATGTATCACTAGAAACACACCATAATGGCTAAGAGTGCAGAGTGACAGTAACACGTAGTGACAAAGTTGGGGGCAACTGGAGTTTTTGTGCCCGGCTGGTGAGAATGTAAGTTAACACACCATCTCAGAAGACTAGATGAGCACACATATATACCCCATGACCCAATAATTCCATTTCTAGGTATATCCCCAACAGAAATGTGTATATAAATACACTAGTTCACAACAGTATTGTTCGTAGTACCCCAAAGCTTGAAACAAGCCACATGTTCACCCGCAGATCGTGGATAAATTGTGGTATATTCATTCAATGGAATACAATGGAAATAAAAATGAGTGAGTTACTGTTACACATACAGCATGAATGACTCTCCCAAATATATATTAGGTCAAAGAAATCAAACATACTAGGTAATTCCCATTAGATAAAGTCCAAAAACCAATAACACTAATCTGTAGAGTTAGAGTCAAGATGGTATTTCCCAGAGGGGAGGAGGAGGAGGAATGACCAGAGCTGGCATAGGAAGGTGTCTCACCATTTGGGGACAATGTTTTGTCCCTTTTTTGTCTTGGGTGGTGGTTACGAGAATGTGTCACTTTGTGGATATTCATTGAGCCATACACTTTTTTTTTTTTCAGCATATTACAGGGGTACAAATGTTTAGGTTAAGTATATTGCCTTTGCCCCACCCAAGTCAGAGCTTCAAGCGTGTCCATTCCCCAGACAGTGCACACTGCACCCATTAGGTGTGAATATACCCATCCCCTCCTCCTTCCTCCCACCTGCCCAACATCCAATGAATGTTATTACTATATGTGCCCTTAAGTGTTGGTCAGTTAAGTCAGTTAATACCAATTTGCCGGTGAGTACATGTGGTGCCTGTATCCATTCTTGTGATACTTCACTTAGTAGAATGGGTTCCAGCTCCATCCAGAATAACACAAGAGGTGCAAGATCACCATTGTTTTTCGTGCCATATACTTATGATCCAAGCCCTTGTCTGTACCTGGGACTCAGGAAGGGTGGCTGCTCTGGCCACTTCTGCCCCAAGCTGTTCTCCTTCTCAAGATGCCTAAAAGAAGACTTTAATGAAGGTCGTATTTTGTGCTTTGTGAAAGAGAAGAATCTGTTTTGTATGTAAGTACTCTGGTTTTTAAATCTGAAAATCTCTCCCTGGGGCTTCCCCAAAGTGCCTGGTATTTACCGCTCTTCTGGCAGTGCTAATTAAGACTATCTAGATTTGTATGACAGGTACATATGGTAATTAAATACACAAAATCTCACAAAAGCCCCAGAAATCAAAAATAGATTTTTCTAATAAAGTCAGAATTAAAATCCCTCTTTATTGAAAAAAATCTTTTTAAAGAGACAATGGAAAGTTCAAACTGATAGAAATGTAGAATGACTTCACAAATAATTTGGGAACCGGATCACTGCATGACCTAGTTATTCCCATTTCGTGAGCAGGAAAACAGAGGTTACCAAGAAAAAAAACACCAGGGCTTAAATGCTACTTGCAAGTCGTTGGCATCAAAGCCTCCCATCCACGCCCCCAGTCAAACGTCACCACAGCCTGCGCCTTCAGCCTGCAGGACCCCGGCATCTGTGAGCCCGCATTACACGGCAGGTAGCCCCAGGTCAGGGGGACTCAGTCTTTCTGCTAGAGCAGCTTCCGTGCCACAGGGTTGGGTGAGCTGCTCGAGGTTTTCTTCTTGAGAACGCACTGTTCGCAACATCAATGGGCTTTACTGTGCTGGAGCGACCTTGTCCCTTTCTACCTGCCCGAAGAAACATGAAAATTTTCCTGTTTCACATATGGAACCCTCAGAGCCTCCTGGTTTCCAACCAGCTAGGAGGAGACTCGGGTGTCTTTGGAGAGTGAGGGTAAGTTAACGGAGGGCAAGTGAGCCCAGAGAGGGTGCAATCATCCTCGTCATCCTCGGTTTTCTGCCAAAACCCGGGAATCCAGGAAGGCAGGAAAACTCAGGACTAGCTGAACCCAAGTTCAAATCCTGATTCTGTCCCTCACTAGCTGGTGATGGGTAAATTACTTCCCTGATCTGCAGTTTTCTTGGGGACTTGTTCTGCATATTAAATATATCTGTAACGCCTAGAGCTTGGCTCACAGCAGATACTCGATTGGAGTAGGTCTTTTTCCAACTCTCTGATGACAAAGTAAGCAAACTGACATCCACCAGCAGTTCTGAGAGTCAGAACATCTCTTTCAGGATCCTTCCAAGCTCAGACCACTCCCCCCTCCAACCTATTCCACAATCCCAAAATGACTGCTGCCAGCCCTACCTGCTGTCTATCCTGAAACTAGTAGAACTTTCTGGAATCCTGGACGTGTTCTATATCTGCACTGTCCAATAGTCACATGGGGCCACTGAGGACTTGAAACATAGTGACAGCCATGAAGGAACTGAATTTTTAATTTAATTCTAAGCAATGTGAGTGTAACTAGGCACATATGACCAGTGGCTACACCAGACAGCTTGGTCTTAGAGACCTTGGCTTACAAACACACGGTTCATTGCAAGGGTCAGACTCATTCCAAGCAGGGGCAGCCTGTCGTTAATTAAATTAAGCAGCTCAAGAGCTGCTGGCAGGATCACATGGGTAGCATCCGGAGCGACAGCCACATGAAATGCCAACGCCTCGGCTGGGATTATGGAGTTAAGACAAATATTTGTTTTACACTTGTACAAAGTAAGCAATCCTGATTGAAGATAAACACAAGTCCCACCTGAGCCCTTGTTATTTGTTAGGTAATCGTGTCTAAATTATTTTTTGTTTCTCTCTTCATTGTTTCATACCTCATGTGCCCACCCCCCACAACACACACACACAAACACACTCACACAAGTAAAACTCTACACACTTAGTACTTTGGTGTTCCAGCCTGCAACACCTGCTCTCCGCTGGTGGCCGAGTTTGTTTACGATGAGCGCTCCAGCCTGGACTTGCTGAGAAACAGAACCGCTCACCGTTAAAGAGTTCAGGGAGAGTCTGTTTACACTGCTTCCTTCTTCAGACCCATAGCTCGTGTGGCCTTCAGGGGCTTGCCCAGAGGAGGATCTGCTTCTCGGAGACTAAAGATTTTATTTTTTTTAAAACCAACTGGTTACTGGCTACAAAACAGAAGGCTCAACTCCAAGTCATCGATGCATTCCACAAATCGTGCAAGCTGAGCACGCTTAGGCGCTGTTCCAGGCAACAGCATAGGCACTGTTCCAGGCCGTGACTGCTCAAGTACGAGCAGCACAGACCAAGATTCCACTTTTATGAACCTTCGTTCTTGGGGAAGGAGAGGGACAGACAAATAAACGAATAATGAATTCGAGGCACTGATTAGAGTTAGGACAAAAAATAAGGCAGGCAATGGGACAGAGGATGGCTGGGTGGCGTGGGGTCTCTGACTGCTTGGGCTGCCATAATAAAATGCCCCAGACTGGGTGTCTGAGCCAACGGAAATGCATTGTCTCACAGTTCTGGAGGCTAACATCCGAGATCAAGGTACTGGCAGGGCTGGTGTCCTCTGTCCTTGGCTGGCAGAAGGCCACCTCTTGCTCTCTCTTTGTGTGACTGTCCCCATGTCTCTTCCTCTTCTTATGAGGACACCAGGCATAGAGGATGCGAGCCCACCCCAGTGGCCTCTTGTAACTCAATCACCCCTTTAGAGGGCCCATCTCCAAATACGGTCACCTTCTGAGGCACTGGGGATTGGGTTTCCAACATATCAATTTTCTCCCACCCATAGCAGGTTTTTAGGTAGCAAGTGTTGTAGACGGCGTGGGAAGAGGAGGGGAAGTCAGGGTGCTGTGGACTGAGGAACGGAAGAGGTCAGGCTGACTTCTGACTTCGATGTCCTGGAGGTAACCTAAGAACAGAGCGAGCCAAGCACTTGCTGGTGGAGTTTGTCAGCCGAGTCCCTGAAGCCAATTTGCTTCCGGAGACAGGTGAGTCACAGCCAGGTGCTGGCGTGCGGAAAGACGGAGGGGCTCCTCCGCCACTGGGAAGGCACGCAAAGGGCCTGGCATCCTTCATCTTTGCAGCTTTCTGCCTAAAGAAACAGGAGTGGCCCTGAGCAGTGCTGCCCTTTGGTTAAGTTTCCTTGTAAAATGCTTCACTCTAGTAGCCAGCACTAAACCTCTAAGAAAGGGAACTTCCAGATGCACCAAAGAAAGACCTAGAATGTTGCTGTGAGGTTCAGATAAGCACAAGAGGGCTCATCCAGGAAAGCTGGTCTTTGCTAAGGCAGGACCACCAAGACGCCAAGAAGCTCGCGCTGCAGCAGGCACCCCACGGTGGAACACCACAGCGCATCTCCCCAGGCGCCCAGAACAGCAGCCCAGAGGAAATGCCCGGGGGAAACTGCCCCAGTGGAGAGAAAGGAAGAGTCAGACCCTTTGTTTCTACATGTGGGAAAGGGGTGGCACATTCGTTCGGCTGGTTGGAGATGACAACAACAATCAGATACAGCTGGGGACTCCAAAACCCCGAGGGGGGCTAAAGCCAAACTGTCATCCTCACGTCCCCACTGTGGCATGTGGCAGGAAACACAAAACACTGTTGAGAACTGCCACGTGCAGTAGGAACTGTTGCGTTCATCCACATCCGCCTCCTTTCCCTACAGGCGGTGCGGTGGAGCACGCCGGCCTCGCCCCCGCCTTTGCACCGGGGGAGGAGCGCACGTCCACGTCCTGCCAGCGGAGCGAGGGTGGCAGTGGCGCCCGGCGCTGCCAGGCCCAGCCCAGGCGGACCGTCTGCAGATCGGCGTCCGTGGCGCCCCTTCCCCGCCCCTCGCCCCGGCAGCCTGCTCCCATAATGCCTGGTTCGATCATGTGATTGGTTTTGGCCAATGGGACAAGAGTAAATGTGTCAGAAACAGAAATTGAAAAAATTTTCAAATTTTTTTCCCTGGGTTTGCCGTCTTTTGCGGCTGGTAACCCTTCTCCCTGTTCCGTGCGACTGCCCCGAGGCTGGCCCTCTGGAGCGGGGCCGGCCATCCCCGCCGAAGGCCTGGACGAGCGGGCATCCTAGACCCCCAGCCCCGGCCCAGCCTGCCCGGCCGGGACAAGCACCCAGGAAGTCCACAAAATTGTGGGAAACGGTAAGTATGTATTGCGTTAAGCCACTAGGTTTGGGGTGGTTTATTGAGTAGAAATTTCTAACACCGCTATAAAAACGTCCTGCACAACCTTCCACATTCGCTCCTTCCCCACCCGCACGGGGAGGACTCCCAGGACCTAGAGGATGGAGGAGCTGGAAAAACGGAAGGAGCCCGGTCCCCGAGTGACTGTGTAGAGCAGAGTGTCCCCTTCCTCCCCACCACCCACACAGGAATGTGACATGAACAAGCAATAAATCTGCACTGGGCGGGGCCCTGAAGTTTGAGGAGTCTCCGTTGCAGCAGGCAGCCTGTCTTGATTAATGCACGACCCGCGTCCTGGAAGCTGGAATCTGCCAACACACTTGGGGAGTGGGCCGCCCTGCCAGACCACAGGCCACAGGAGCCAGCAAGGAAGAATCCTCAACCTCCAGACTCCGCCTGAGTCACCTCTGTGTAACCCTCACACACTTGTCCATCCATTCTTCCAATGCGTGTTCGTCACCAATAATTGCCAGTCACACGGTGCCAGCAGCCAAGACAAGCACGGTCCCCGTCCTTAAGGCATTGGCAGTCTAGGAGGGGACCAAGGCGGGGAGGACATTCACTAGGCAATGACCCCACCGAAGGCTCCAGGAGGAGGAGGCTGGATCTATTTTGCACACAATTGCATCCCCAGCCCCTGCCCAGTGAGAGGCACAAAACAGGATTCAATAAATTGTCACTGAGTGAATAAACCGAGATCAATATTTAATTACACATGGTGATATGTGCTTCGAGGGGAAGTCTAGAGAGCCGGGAAGCACTGCAGGAGGGGGTCAGAGCCAACATCCCTGAGCCGGAGAGAGGAGGAGGGGAGGGTAGAAGGAGACAGTGGACAGGGGGCAGGGGAGGTCCGGGCACAGGAAGTAGCCTGGGCAGCGGCCCTGACGTCAGAGGGCCCAAGAGACCCACAGGGAGGGAAGGAGCGAGGTAGGATGGTGGTAGCCATAGGCAGGATCTGGTACACAGGACCCGCAGGCCAGGCTAGATTTATTTTTTAACAGCTTTATTGAGGTATAATCTACATACTAAAAAAATTACACAGTTTAATGTATTGTTCAGTGAGTTTTCATAAACGTATACTCCACTGCCATGCAACCACCTACGCAACCAAGTTTTAGAACATTTCATTTACCCCCCAGATTTCTCTGATGCCCTTCGCATTCAGTCCAGACCCCCACCCGACCCCAGGGACAGCGGTTTGCCTTCTGTCTCTGCAGTTCAGCCTTTTCTAGAATTGCATAAAAATGGATTCATACAGCACGTAGGCATTCATGTCTGGCTTCTTTCACTCGGCAGGATCACTTTTTTTTTTAACGTGCATTTCGTTGCACGTATCAGCAGTTTGTTCCCTGCCTACAGCTGAGTCATATTCCGTTGTACGGATGTGCAACGCCTTGTTCGTTTACATATAAGTTAATTGACATTTGGGCTGTTTGTATTTTTTGGCTGTTATGAATAATGCAACCATGAGCATTCATGTGCATGTCTTTTCGTGGATGTATGTTTTCAGTTCTTTTCGATAGATACCCAGCAACGGAATAGCTCTGGTCAAGTGGTAAGTTTAACGACATAAGAAACTACGAAAATGTTTTTTTGATCATTTTGCATTCCCACCAGCAATATTTGAAGGTTCCAGTTGCCCGACATGTTTTCCAAGACTTGGTATTTTAATTCATTTTAACTTTAGCTATCCTACTAGGTCTGTAGTGGTTTCTCATTTGTGGTTTAATTTGCATTTACTAAAGACCAGTGATGTTGAGCATCTTGTCATGTGTTTACTGGACATTCAGATACATGTTTTGTGAAGTGTCTCTTCAAATTATTTCTCCAATTTTTTTTTTTTTTGAGACAGGGTCTTGCACTGTCTGTCACCCAGGCTAAAGTACAGTGGCATGATCACAGCTTGCTGCAACCTCAAACTCCTGGACTCAAGCAATCCTCCCATCTCAGCCTCCCAAGTAGCTAGGACTACAGGCATGTGCCACCACACCTGGCCAATTTTTTTATTTTTTGGAGAAATGGGGTCTTGCCATGTTGTTCAGGCTGGTCTCAAACTCTCGGCCTCAAGAGATCCTCACACCTCGGCCTCCCAGAGTGCTAGGATTACAGGTGTTAGCCACCACGCTGAGTCTATTTCTCCATTTGGGGGGGGGGTATTTTTCTTATTATTATTAAGCTGTAAAAAATTTGCCTATTTTTTGCTTTTGAAGTCTAATGTATCCATTGCTTTCTCTTAGGGTTCATGCTTTTCATAACCTATCCAAAAAATCTCAGCTTACCCCAAGATCACAAAGATTTTACCCTATGTTTTCTTCTTGAAGGTTTATGGCTTTATCTCTTATGTATAATATGTTTAATTCTATAATCCATTTTGAATTTATTTTTATGCATGATGTGTGATATGGATAAAAGTTTATTTTTTTCCCATATGGATGTTTGGTTATTCCAGTACCATTTATTGAAAAGACTATCATTTTTCCATTGAATTGCCAGTATACAGAAATACAATTGATTTGTGTGTATTGATCTTGTATCCTACAACCTTGCTAAGTTCAGTCATTAGTCCTAGTAGCTCTTTTGTAGATACATTAGGAATTTCCACATTCATCGTTCTGTCATACACTAACAGAGACAATCTTACTTCTTCCTTTCCATCTGTGTGTATTTCTTTCTCTCTTGCTTTATTGCACCAGCCGGGATGTCGAGTAGAAGTGGCAACAGTGGACATCTTTGCTTTATTACCAACCTTGGGGGGAAGCATTCAGCCTTTCCATTAAGTTTTGTGTTAGCCATAGCTTTTTCCTAGATGCTTTTTACCAAGTTGAGGCATCTACCTTCTATCACTCATTTGTTGAGAGTATTTTATCATAAATAGATGTTGAATTTTATCATTTTCTGCATCTATTAAGATGATCACTTTTTTTCTCCTTCATTTTATTAATATGGTATGTTGCATTAATTTTTATTCCTGGGGTATACCTCACGTGGTTATTGTGAGGTATATATCCTTTTTATATATTTATATGTCGCTAATATTTTGTGAGGAATTTTTGCATTATGTTTGTCTTAGTCCATTCAGGCTACTATAACAAAATAACTTAGACTGGATAATTTGTAAACAGCAGAAATTTATTGCTCACGGTGCTGGAGGTTGGGAAGTCCAAGATCAAGGCACCAGCAGATTCGCTTCAGTGTCTGGAGAGGGCCCATTCCTCATGGACGGTGCTTTCTATGTGTCCTCAGATGGCAACAGGGGAAAAGATTCCTTAAAGCTTCTTTTATGAGGGCACTAATTCCACCCACAAGGGCCCCACCCTCATTACCTAGTCACCTCTCAAAGGCTCCATCTCTTAATACCCATACACTGGAGATTAGATTTCAACACATCAGCTCTGCAGAGATGCAAACATTCAGACCACAGCAATGTTCATGAGGGACATTGAGTCGTAGTTTTCTTTCATTGTGCTGTCTTTGTCTGACTTTTTTATCAAGATAATACTAACATAAGATGAGTTGGGAATTTTTCTTTCTGCTCAGTTTTTTGAGAGATTTTGGTGAGATTCGTATTAGTTCTTCCTTAAGTGCTTGGTAGGATTCACCAGTAAAATCCTTTGGACTTGGACTGTTCTTTGTGGGAAGGGTTTTAAATATTCATTCAGCTTTTTTTAAATTTTGTGGAGTTATTCATATTTCTTTTTTTTCATGGATTCTATTTTCTACTTATCCTTGAATAAATTTTGGTAACCTGTGTGTTCAAAATTTGTACATTGTATCTAGATTGTCAAGTTTATAGGCACAAAGTTGTTCATAATATTTTCTCATTATTCATGTAATGCTTATAACATCTGTGGTGACGTTTCCTCTTTCATTCCAAATAGGTCATTTGTGTTTTGTCTTTGGTCGATCAGACTAGATAAGCTTTTGTCAGTTTTATTGATTTTTGCAAAGAATCAGCTTTTGGCTTCATTTATTTTTGCTATTGTTTTTCCTCTATATATTTTATTGATTTCCATGCTGATCTTTATAATTTCCTCCCTTCTATTTGCTATGCATTTAATTTTCTTTTCCTTTTTGGCTTTCTAATATGGAAGTTTATTGCATCGATTTTAGACCTGTCTTTTTTTATAACGTAAGCATTAAATTTCACCTCTAACCACTACTCTAGTTACATCCCAGAAATTTGAATGTGTAGTGTTCTCATTTTTATTGACATGTTTTCTAATATCCCTTCTGATCTCTTCTTTAGCTTATGAGTCAAATGCGTTGTTTAATTTCCTCATAGTTTAGAATGTCTCATACTTTTGTCCGTTTTTGATTTCTAAGTTATTTCCGTTGTCATTAAAGAGCACGCTCTGTGTGATTTCAACCTTTGTAAATGGACTGACACTTGTTTTATCAACTGGCATGTGGTTTATTTTGTGAGCATCACGTGTACATTCAAAAAAAATAGGTGCTCTGCTATTGTTGAAGTTGTTCTGTAGACGTCAGCTACATCAAGTTGGCTGACAGTGCTGTTCAAGTTTTCTGTATAATTAGACTTCGGCCTACCTGTTCTATCAATTACTGAGAGAAAAATATTGAAATCTTCAACTAAATTGCTGATTTTTCTATTTCTTCTTTTGATTCTGTAAACTTTTACTTCATGTAGTTTGGAGTCCTCTTACTAGGTACAAATGCATTTACAATATTTCATTTCTGTCTGCTGTATTGACTCTTTCATCATTACGAAATGTTCCTCTTTGTCTCTAATAATATTCATTTTCTTCTTTCTTGTTGTTCTGAATCTAAGTCCTATTCATTGCTTTTATTTTCTTTTCTTTTATTATTTTTCATTGACAAATAAAAATTGCATGTATTGATGGTGTGCAACATGATATTTGGTGTATGCATGTGGAATGGCTAAGTCAAGCTAATTAACACACCCGTGACCTCACATACTTACCATTTTTCTACAGTGAGATCATTTAAATCTACTCTCTTAGCAATTTTCAAGTGTGCAATACATCGTTGTTAACTGTAGTCACCTTGCTGCACAATGAACTTATTTCTTTGTCTAACTGAAATGTGTATCCTTTGACCAACATCCCCCAACACGCACATTTTACTCTCTGCTTCTGTGAATTCGACTTTTTTAGATTCCAGATGTAAGTGAGATCATCTAGTAGTTGTCTTTCCAGGCCTGGCTTATTTCACTAAAGGTATGTCCTTCAAGTCTCTCCATGTTGTCAAAAATGACAGGATTTCCTTCTTTCTATGGCTAAATAGTATCCCATCGTGTATACACACCACACTGTCGTTATCCGTCCATCGGCTGACGGACACTGAAGTTGACTCCCTGTCCTGGCTGTTGTGAACAGAGCTGTGGTGAATGTGTGCGTGCAGGTGTCTCTCTGACCTACTGACCCCTTTCCTTTGGGTATATACTGAGGACAGCCTCACGGGACGATGCCTAATGGAGCCGGGGGGCAAGGCCGCCACAGAGAATCTCCACTAGGGCAATGTCTACTGGAGTGGAGGAACGTCACCTCCAAGACCCCAAAACAGCAGAGCCACCAGCAGGCAACTTCAGCCTGGGGGAGTCACGGGCACAGGACTCCCAGGGTCTTTGGGTGAGTGTCCTTTGGCCACAAGATGAAGGGGGCTGGGGGCAGCGGAGGTGCCCAGTGTAGAGATCGGCCAGCATCTCTACCAGTGTCACGGCGCAATGAAGAACGCTCCAGACCACGGTCTCAGGATGAAGGAGGAGGGGAGACTCTTCCTTTCAAAGAGCTCCCGTACCTCTCCAAACCTCTGTATTTATTGCAGAGAAAGGCATTCAGGGCCAAGGCAAAGAACATACAGATAGAATGTTTGGAAAGAACATACAGATAAAATCTCTGGTGCCAGTAAACACATTATTCTAAAGGAATCTAGTTAGTGATATGCAACATATCCATGTTTATCTTGGGATTCCTTGTGACTCCTTAAGGCTATAAAGAAAAGGGTAGGGGCCCAACATCACTCACACCCCCCTGCATTCCACAGCCTGCTGTGTGCAGCCAGCTGATAAGTGTTCGTGTCCCAAGTCCTGTTTGCAGGACTGCCAGATTCCCACCTTCCTCGCAGTCCCTCTACCCAGGCCTTTGTGCCTTTTCTAATATCCTCTACACCCAGGCTGATGAAAAGACCAGTGTAGTGAGGAGGTCGGGGGAATGATGAGGGGAAACCGCATGGAAGTGATAAAAATAAAACTGTCTAGGATGGGGCTAGGCGAGAAGGGCGCTCAGGTATGCATGTAGGAGCGGCTGGCACAGGTGAGTCGGGATTGCGTCGTGCACATCTACAGACTGTTCTTCCAGGAGTGCGGGGGGAGAGAGGACCAGAGAAAGAACAGTGGCTTCGAGGAGTGGCAGGACTGAAAGACGGCTGCAGATTTCTAGAACAGGAGAGAAGCAGGCATGCTGGCTGATGAAGGACAGAGTCCTATGGAGAGAAACAGGCCGGGTGCGGTGGCTCAGGCCTGTAATCCCAGCATGGGAGGCTCAGGCGGGAGGATTGCTTGAGGTCAGGAGTTCAAGACCAGCCTCAGCAACAGCGAGACCCCATCTCTACTAAATACAGAAAAAAATTAGCCGGGCATGGTGGTGCACCTGTAGTCCCAGCTACTCAGGAGCCTGAGGCAGGAGCATCACTTGAGCCCCAGGAGTTTGAGGTTGCTGTGAGCTAGGCTGATGCCACGGCACTCTAGCCCAGGTGACAGAGCGAGACTCCATCTCAAAAAAAAAAAAAAAAAAAAAGAGTCCTATGGAAACAAACAGAATGAAGATTTGGTCAAAAATCTAAACAGGTCATGAATCACAAAGTAGAAATGCTTTTGAGGTTAGAAAGAACACAACGTTTTTTAAGTAACAAGGATTTCATCCTTTAAAAGTCCAAATATCTCTGTAAACTTGCAATAATAGTCACATATTTTTAATCCTTTTCTCAGAATATCTTTAACGCTCACTGCAGCTATGAGCATTCAGATGGAAATTGCTGTATTTCCTCTGAAATCAGTATGCTTTGAGCTGTTTTGGTATCCGTCATGTTTAATACCGGCTTCACAATGTACAGATGTAAATATATGAACAGTCTCACATTTTCCTACTAGGACATTGACCAGAGGGCCAAGTTACTAATACGTGCTTTAACCCAGCACTGCAGCCATCTGAGAACATGCACCCAACCTCTGAGTAATCACCAGCCACGCTTGCGGTCCGGTAGCCACACATCAACCCAAGAAGCAGGGTGTTTGTTATAAACCTCAAAGCCCCACACTTGACCCAATGGAGACACCCCCTACTCAGAGCACTTGCAAATCAAGACCACTGTGGTGGAACTCAGAGACCTGCAGTGGCCCATGGCCCCATGAGAAGGCCTTGGAGGTGCCCCAGGCCCTGCCTGGCCCACGGGCCCCACCACAGGCCAGCTCTGGCCCAGTCCCCAGGGCCTGTGCTTAGTAAACAGGGTGGGACAGGGCCTCTGTCCAGGTGCAGTAGCTCTTGAAGTTGGAGTCATCGTGGGACCAATGAGAGAAACTCAACCGCTTCTGGGGCCAGCCCAAAACCCATCTGAAAGGCCAGGCCTGCCTAAATACAGGGGTTTCTCTTGGCTGGCTAGGCTGGCACAAAGCGTCTGCCATCAGTTATCAGCCAGGCCTAGCGGGTGAAGCCATCTGGATTCCAGCTTGGTGCAAGGGCTGGACACTCTGCGTACCCTGTGACAGTGCCTGGCACTCGGCAACTCCTGGCTGTGCCTCAGCTCAATCAGAGGAGTTGAACCCCAGAAGATAGGCTTCCAAATACCATTTTGCTGTCAAAAGCACAGTTCTGTGGCCAGTTCTCCAACTTCCGTTGTATCTTACTCTTAACCAAACAACAGCCAAGATCATTGGTCTGACGTGCGCTGAGCCACAGCCCAAACGACCTGGAATTTCCTGGCCATACCACCTGAGGGTAGAACCTAGAGCCTTGCTCTGCCGAGCCGCCTGCACAGTTTTTAAATTGGCACGGCAGGAAGCAGGTTCTTGACAAAGACTCTTACGTTCAGACAAAAGGGACAAGTGTCTGGAGAGCCAGGTAAAAAATTCACAGGACCTGTGCTAAGGACACACCAGCAGAATTTGGACAGATCATAAGTCAACAGCCTCATTTGACATCAGTCTGGCTGGCCTGGTTCCAACTGGCCTGGCAAAGTCTGGCCCGTGTGCCAAGCCCATCCGTGGTGACTCGAGATGCCAAGACCAGCTGAGGCAAGGAGTCCAGTCCTGTGGGGCCGTCTGCCTCCCTGCAAGGCTGTGCCCAGTCCCCGGGTTTCCCAGGGTTTCTGTTCCTTCTGGGTGACTCCAGCTGTGAGGGCCCCAGAACCTTGGCACTCCCTGTGCTCTCAGGCCAGAGAAGACCCCATATGCACACAGTCTCTCTTCTCGGAGAGTCACACCAGCCTCGGTGTGTGACCGAGGTCGGATCAGCCAGCTGGCCCTGCAGGCTCATAGGACAAGCAGAACGTGGCCACACAGAGCTGCGTCTGAGTCTAGTCCTCCCTGGTGGTCCAACCCTGTTATATTTAATGTCCAGGAACCTCAATGTCCTTGTTTATAAAACAGGCCTCCTTTCTAGGCCTATTTTGAGAATGACATCGAAGGGTGGAGGAATGTGCCATCCCAAAATATGCCCCTTTGGCATAAGAAGTATTTTGAGCTAAAGGCACTTCAAAAAAAAAAAAAAAAACAGCAGGTGTACAAAGGGCCATCTGAGCCCACCCCCGCCACCACTCACCACTTTTCTTCCCGAACACAGGAGACAAACTCCCATGTGAAAGGCACCCTCCCTGCACCAGGAGGAGAGAAACATTCTTACCACCAGGGATGGGGAGTCCAGGCCGAGAGAATTCTGTACAACCAGACTTCGTTAAAATAACTCTTGTCTTCCTTTGCTCTCCCCACATACCTTAGTTACTTTTTCGCAATTGCCTCTTTGTTCAGCCTCGTCTATAAATAAGCACGTGGCCTTTGCCACTTCTTTGGGTCTTCGCTTTCCAGTGGGGGCTCCGTGTACGTGTAAAAATCTGTGCTTTTCTCCTGTATGTTGATCCTTCTTATGTCAGTTTAATTCCCAGGCCAGCCAGGGACCCGAGGAGGACAGAGGTAATGTTCTGCCTGCCCTATGATATGAAATGACAAATCCCAAACCGGCCGGACACGTCTAGTGCACTGTGGGGACTCAACAACCACCGGTTCCCATCTCTTCTGGTTAATCGCAGCGGCTCCCTCCTAGGACAAAATGCGGGTGACAAAGACTCACTAATGCATCCACAAGTGGCAGTGAAGATGCAGGAAGGAGAGGGAGGTTTCGTTTATGTTGTTTGTTCTTTTTCCAAATAAGCAAAACTGACATTCCTGGCTTTTAAAATCATCATTTCCTACACGTAACTCTACTGAACTGGCTTCATTGCAAGCCTTTTACTTCTACTCTCTTACAGGTCTGTTATAGTGACACCAGAAGCAGCATGAATAAACCTCCAGGTGACACTGATGGCCTTTATGAGATGTGTTAACAATAAACAAAATGACAGGACTTTCTTCTCACCTTATCTGCTTTTCAAAGGTGCTAATGAGGAGCAAGCTTGCCTTGGAATTTCGCTGAAGATAAAATACAATTTGTGGAGAGTGCTGAGACAGGCTTCTCCTTGTGGTTGTGACAGAGTGTATGTAAGCAGCACCAGATAGTTCTTGAGTTAAATAGGTCACCAGATAGAGGCTGGCGCCATTTTTCATGTTCGAAAACACTCGTGGTAATCACATCTGATGTGATGGGAGTGGACCACAAATTGGATAACCAGCACTGGGATATTCTAAAATCAGGTTATTAATTCAAGAGGCTACACAGAGTCAGACGCAAGGCACGCAAATTGAGTTCCTTCTGCTACCAAAGGCTTCTGACCCAGTCCGATCTATCGGAGCTTTTCTTGAAGCCTGACTTACCAGGCAAATCCCAGTGCGGAGCCCGTCCTTCTTTCCTAGCAAACCAGAATTCCAGGCCATCGTCAATGTGCTCCTTCTCCTTCCATCTTTTTCTGCATCTTCCTCCTTTCTGCCCTTCTCCCAACCCAGACTAAGACTGCAAGACTTGAACACAATTCAGAAATGAGGCTCCATTGGCCTGAAAAGGAGGACAGTAAGAACTTAAAGGTAACCATTTGTCTCAGTCCATCTTGTGCTTCTGTAACAGAATACCCGAGACTGGGTAACTTGCAATGCACAGAAATTGCGGGTGTGCAGCCGGGGCCGAGGAACCCCAGCACCGGTAGGCGAAGAGCTGGCCTTGTGCAGAGTGGGCGGTGGGTGGGAGGGAGCACCACCTCAAAGCGCTGGAACACCTGGTCTGACCTGTGGTCAGATGGTCACCTGGTCTGTTACGATGACCAGACTCAGCAGAGTGACCAGGATAAGGCCCACATGCCAGAGGACCACGTCAACATCCACAGGGGCACGAATGCTGGGGTATTTGGCCTCCAGGGAAGCCAAAAGAATGCACGCTGCAGATTCCTGCAAGGTAGGAAAACCATCAAACTTTGTACAGAAAGCACAGATGATTGTTTGGCCTGGGAATTTACACTCCAGGATTCCAGGACAAACACAGCTTCTGTGGGCTCACGGTCGCGTCAGATGAGACAGCTATGGAGGCCACACCAACCCCTGAGCAGCCTTTGACGAGGATCCACGCGGCGGCGCATTCGCACCAGGAACTTGAGCTGTCTATGCTGGAGGGGGCACGAGTGTGCTGCACCCACCAGGACCCACAAGCAGGTCTTTGTGGACAGCAGCCTGCCCACCAAGTCGTCCCACGTGAGCGGTACAGAGACAATGACAGTGATCTGGTGCTGGGCACCCTGGCAGAGTGGCCACAGCATGGCCTCAGGGTCTCTGTTCTGGTCTCCTAGAGCCCCCCGGATCTTGCTGCGCACACCTCCTCCTAACCCTGAGTGCAGTAACATGACTTGCAGGGCATTTCTGTTTGTGACCACCGGGAAGGGTTCCAACCGGGCTGTTTAGCTAAAACACGGACTCCGGGGTCGCCGGCTCATTCCAAGGGTTTCCTTATGGAATTCTCGGAATACCCTATCTGAACACATCTGTTTCAAAAGGCATTTTCTTTTTAGAGTTAGGTGTAGTGCTTGAGGGATAATTTATTTTTGTGTTATGCCCACAATACAGTGATGTCTGAACAAGTGAGTGATTATGGCAAGAAAAACTGCAGCTTCTTTTGGTTTAACTTTCAAACCTCAGACCAGAACGGGCCACACATCACCTTTGGAGTGGTAGGCTGGTCGGCCCCCAGGCAGCTTCCCTGGGGCAGAGGTGTGACAGCCCCAGACCCAACCTCTGGGGCACAAAAAAGATGCTTCAGAAACCTGCGTAACCATAGCTGCTTTTTCTCATGTTATTCTGGTATGTTTCAGGTAGCGGTACTTGAAAAACATCCCAAATTGGAAATTGATTTGAGCCTCATAGTTTTAGGGCTTTATCTTTTGAGACTTGAGGAAGGCAGAATCATAACAAGTGTGTGGAGGTAGATTTGCTTTATTGAGAGACGTTGTCGTTCTAGTGTCTGCTTTGGGGCTTTTCAATGCCGCCTGAGCCACTTACGGCCTATGTTTCTACTCGTCGAGAGAGAAATATTTTAAAGAATGGTGAGGAAAATGGCAGGAGAGCCATAGCTCCAGGCCTCTGGGGACTGCACAGAGATGCTCCTCCTCATCCCTCTGGAGGCCCGTCCTGCACAGGGGCGGGGCACTGTGCTGTCCAGTGGCCCTAGGACACACCGTAGCTGGGGGACTCGGGTTACAGATGGGAAAGGGACCATCAACCCAGCCAGGACCCAGTTTTTGTTCCTGACCCACACATGACAGAGAAGCTTAAAACATTTCGTTTGCGCCCCAAACTGTGAATCTCTGGAAAACCCACAGTTCTGACTTTCTGTCAAATACACACATATCCCATATTACGTATTTCAAATATTCATACTTCTGTTATTTCATGTTTTATTTTTATTTCATTTTTATTTTTAAAGCCTCTTCCCAGAAGAATATTTCATGTTCTGATGCTGCCAATGATTCAGTTTTCTGACCTGCACGCTGTGAGCCGTGCACTCTTGAGCGGCAGTTTAGCCCAGCGAATGTCCCTGCCCCTTACCCCATCTGCTCCTATTTTCCCCAAAACCCACTCCAGGTGGCACAGACTGTTGTATTTTGCCCGGCCGGTTACACACGTGCGGTCTTGTTCTACTGCCCAGCCGGTCTATGTCTGGGGCACACTCACATAGATCTCCAGACGAACCCGGACACCAGACGAATTGAGAGGTGACTACGGACGGGTCTGTTTCTCTCGCCGTCCTAGGGGACATGTTGACACGGGAGTGTCTGTTTCCGCCCGGAAAGGAGTATACTTACCTGTCACCTCTGGAAAGATGCGGCGTGTGACAGCACTGGGGTCGATGGTTTAAAATGTTGCCTTCTGTGTAATAAGAATGACTTTGTTCAGTCTGTAATCATTGCCAAAGTTGTATGCTTTACCTATAAAGTAGCAACAGGTTTTCACGTTGCACTGGGTAGTAATTTTGAACTTGGAGCTGCTGGGTGGGCATTACGGGAACCACAGCATACTGAGTTATGCCACTGAAACGCTCCTGAAGCAGGGGTCCCCCTGTGCTGCCCTGGCTGCTGCTGGCTGAAGGGGGAGAGGTGTGGGCTGAAGCTTGGGCACCCGTGTTCCCCTCCCCAGTGCCTGTCCTAGTGGGGCCAGCCTCGCGAGGTAGCCACAGTGGAGCCCGGAAATGTGCTGTCATGAGTGACGGAGCCTGGTGTGAAACACATAGGGGGATGGCAGTGGCTCAGACCGTTCATTTTCTTGGTCACGACTCCCAGAGTTGGCAACTTTTTGATGGCCTCGTTTCTCATCCACGTGTTTTGTTTACGAGCTACACTTGGGGAGTCCCAAGTCAAGAAGTGCGTGAGTTGGAGGTTTGAGTTAGCATTTTACTTCCATACGTACTTTTAAATAATGATCTACACCTGGAAGGAAGTTGGCCATGACCTTGTACACGTGCTGGTCGGATTGTTCTTTTAGTTCTGTTATTTCCATTCCTTGAGTCAACTTCAGAGTCTTGGATATTGAAGAGAAGAGGGAGACCTGTGGTTAATGTCTCAGATCATCATTCACGAAACGGTCTATTTTAGGCTGTTCGGGTTGTGGCACATTGATTGCATCAATGGCCCCCGTTCAGCACGTCCCCTCTGCTGGTGCTGCTTTCCCATACTGCCTCCAGGTGTGGCCACCTGACTTGCTTTGGCCATTGGCACCGTGGCAAACTTGATGTTTCCATCCTCTCTCTTGCTCCTCTACAATCGCAGGAAATGCCTGGGCAGGTCTGAGAACAGGCCCAGGATCACCTGCCAGGGAATGAGAGTGGCACATGGCAATGGCCACACCACCCCGCCAAGGCCATCCTAGATCAGGCCCCAGCCAGTCACCTCAGACACATGAACACAGTTGCACGAGCCGAGATCAGCTGCGTGTGGCCCAGACCAGCAGTGCCACCCACCCAACCTACAGACTCATGAGAAATGCACAGTGCTTGTCGTAAGCCTCCGAGTTTCAGTGTGGGTGTTAGGCAGTAATAGCTGATGGATAAGATAGGTAACATTTTCTCTGCCTGGATACTTATACAATGATCTCTTTTCAATTTTACTTTATTGATATGTAATATTTTACATATTTATGGGGTACATGTGATACTTTGTTACATGAATAGAGTGTGTAATGATCGAGTCAGGGTATTTGAGATGTCCATCACTTGAGTAGTGATCATTTCTATGTGCTGGGAACAATTCAAGTCCTCTCTCCTAGCTATTTTGAAATATACAGTACATGGTTGTTAACTGTAGTCACTCCATTGTCAAACAACGGAACTTATACCTTTTATCTAACTGTATGTTTGCACCTATTAACCTAACTCTCTTCATCCACCCAGCCACCAACCCTTCCCAGCCTCTAGTATCTGTCGGTCTGCTCTCTACCTTTACGAGATTAACTTTTTTACTTTTTTCACTCCCACATGAGTGAGAACATATTTGTCTTTCTGTGCCTGGCTTATTTCACTTAACATAATGACCTCCAGTTCCATCCATTCTGCTGCAAATGACGGGATTCCATTCTTTGTTATGGCTGAGTAGTATTCCATTGTGCATATATGCCACATTTTCTTCATCCGTTCATGACTGATACGCTTAGGTTGATTCTCTGTCTCTGCTATTATTAATAGTGCTGTGACAAACACAAGAGTGCAAGTATCCATTCGACATACTGACTTCTTTTCCTTCAGGTAGACACCCAGTAGTGGGATTGTTGAATCATAGGGTAGTTCTAGTTCTAGTTTTTTGAGAAATCTCCAGAATGTTCTCTACAGTGGTTGTACTAATTTATATTCCCACCCATACTGTGTATAACAGTTCCCTTTTCTCCACATCTTCACTGGCATCTGTTATTTTTTTGTCTTTTTAATTATAGCCATTCTAACTGGGGTAAGATAATATCTTATTGTGGTTTTGATGGACATTTCCCTGATGATGAGTGATATTGAGTATTTTTTCATATACCTGTTGGCTATTTGTATGCCTTCTTTTGAGAATGGTTTAGTCATGTCCTTCGTCCATTTTCAACGGGATTATTTTTTATTGTTGAGTTGTTTGAGTTCCTTGTATATGCTGGATATCAGTCCCTTGTCAGATGAATAATTTGCAAATAGCTTCTCCCATTCAACAGGTTGTCTCTTCGCTCCATTGTTTCCTTTGCTTTGCAGAAGCTGTATAGTTTAATATGGTCCCATTTGTCTATTTTTGTTTTAGTTTTCTATGTTTTTGATGTTTTATCCATAAAATTTGTGCCTACACCAATGTCCTGAAGTGTATTTGTGTTCCTTATGTTTTCTTCCAGTACTTTTATAGTTGCAGACCTTAAAGTCTTTAATCTGTTTAGAGTTGATTTTTATATATGGTGAGAGATAGACGCCCAGTTTTGTTCTGCATGTAGACATCCAATTTCCCCAGCACTATTTATCAAAGAAGGTGTATGTTCTCGGTGCCTTTGCCAAAATTCAGTTGGCTATAAATACGTGGATTTATTTCTGGGTTATCTATTCTGTTCCATTGGTCTACATGTCTGTTTTTATACAAATACCATGCTGTTTTGGTCACTATAGCCTTGTAATATGTTTTGAAGTCAGGTAGTGTGATGCCTCCAGCTTTGCTCTTTTTGCTCAGGACTGCTTTGGCTATTCAAGCTCTTTTTAGGTTTCATATGAATTTAAGGAGTTACTTCTGTGAAAAATGACACTGATATTTTGACAGGGATTGCATTGAATCTGTAGATTGATTTGGGCTGTATCATCATTTTAACGATATTAATGCTTCCAATCCATGTGCATGGGATGTCTTTCCGTTTGTTTGTGTCCTCTTTAACTTCTTTCACCAGTGTTTTGTAGTTTTCCTTGTATGTTGCTCCAGAGATTAATATTGCTATATTAGAGACAGAAATGGTCTCAGGAGTTTTGCAGGGCTTTGCCCTGAAGGAATACGTGAATGTGTTAGTTTGCATATCAAAAGCGGCATCACCTGAGGAGGGCATCTCAAAGGTCAGTAGCAGCTGCTTTCCATGGTGACGCTGCAGTCTCAGACCTGTGGTTTTCGCCTGGTTTGAATGACAAAGCAGGTTTGCATGGAGCCACGGGATGAGAGCCGATGAGAGTGCCCACCCAAGAGACAGATACCTGCAGCTAAAAGCAATGAGCCCAAGGGACAGTTCGTGCTTGACTCCTGACTACATTTCTCCATCCACGATAACTAGATAAAGAAATACAGTGCCACTATATCTCTGTTTAACCCTTCTGTTAAGTGATAGCTTTATCTTAGAAGTTTGTCTTTGATTTTGTAACCGTTTGTTCATGTAGATAGAGTTAATGAAGGGCTCTATAGAAGCCTTATGGAAGACTTTTAACCTAAAATGAACTACCTATTATTATGTATACCTGTTACCCCTGGCAACCGATCTCTGTACCTATAAATACCCATGTGAAACTTTATTCTGGGCCTCACAGTTTACAGGAATGATGTGGGGTCCCCCAAGTACCCCCTCTTTTTTTCATAAATCTACAAAACTGTACTTTCATCTCTGTGTATTCTTTTATTTCTCTATTCTATTATTTCCTTATCCTTTGCTACAACCCCTGCCTAAGGGACCTGATTTTTTGCTGGGAGCGCAGCTAACTCCCCGCACTTGTAGAGATCTTTCACTTCCTTGGTTAAATTTATTACTAGATTTTTTTTTTTTTTGGTAGCTATTGTAAATGGGATTGTCTTCTTGATTTCTTTCTCAGCTTTTTAGTATTGCTGCACAGAAATGCTACTGATTTTTGTATGTTGATTTTGTATCCTGCAACTTTATTGAATTTGTTCACTAGTTCTAAGAGTTTTTTGGTGGATTCTTTAGGTTTCTCTAGATATAAGATCATAACATCTGCAAAGAGGGAAAATTTGCCTTCCTCTTTTCCAATCTGGATGCCTTTTCTTTCTCTTGCCTGATTCTAAGACTTCCAGTACTGTGTTAAATAGGAGAGGTGAAAGTGACCATCCCTGTCTTATTCCAGTTCTTCGAGGAACATCTTTTCCCCATTTGGTATGGTGGTAGCTGTGGGTTTGTCCCATACAGCCTTTCTTATGCTGACTTATGTTCCTTCCATGCCTAGTTTGTTGAGAGTCTTTATCATGAAGGGATGTTGAATTTTTTTTGTTTTTTTTTTGAGACAGAGTCTCTCTCTCTTGCCTGGGGCGAGTGCCGCGGCGTCAGCCTAGCTCACAGCAACCTCCAACTCCTGGGCTCAAGCAATCCTACTGTCTCAGCCTCCCAAGTAGCTGGGACTACAGGCATGCGCCACCATGCCTGGCTAATTTTTTCTATATATATTTTTAGCTGCCCAATTAATTTCTTTCTATTTTTGGTAGAGACGGGGTCTCGCTCTTGCTCAGGCTGGTTTCGAACTCCTGAGCTGAAACAATCCGCCCGCCTCAGCCTCCCAGAGTGCTAGGATTACAGGATGTTGAATTTTATCTAATGCTTTTTTTGGTCTACTGAAATGATCCCATGGTTTTTCTCCTTGATTCTGTTGATGTGATATATCACATTTATTGATTTGCCTATGTGGAACAATCCTTGCATCCCTCACATAAATCCCACTTGATCATGGTGTATTATGTTTTTACATACTGTTGGATTTTTGTTTGCTAGCATTTTCTTGAGGATTTTTGCATCTATGTTCATCAGGCATATTGGCCGGTAGATTTTCTTGTTGTTATTGTATCCTTGTCTGGTTTTTGGTATCAGGGTAATGCTGGCCTCATAGAATGAGTTATGAAAAATTGCCTTCTCTTCAATTTTTTGGAATAGTTCGAGGAGGGTTGGTATTAGTTCCTCTTTATATGTTTGGTAGAATTTGGCAGTGAATCTCTCTGGTCCTGGGCTTTCCTTTTTGGGGAGAATTTCTATTACTGGGTCAATCTCATTACTCATTATTCATCTGTTCAGTTTCTTTTTTCTTCCTGATTCAATTTTCGTAGGTTGTATGTGTCCAGGAATTTATTGATTTTCTATAGGTTTTCCAATTTGTCAGCATCTAGTTTTCATAATAGTCTCTGATGATCTTTTGTATTTCTGTGGTATCCATTGTAATGTGTCCTTTTTCATTTCTGATTTTATTTGGGTCTTTCTTCTTTTCTTGGTTAGTCTAGCTAGTGGTTTATCAATTTCGTTTATCTTTTTGAAGAACAAACTTTTCATTTCATTGATCCTTTGTTTTTGTTTGTTTGGTTGGTGTTTTTTTGTCTCTATTTCGTTAAGTTCAGCTCTGATCTTTCTTCCCTTCTGCTAATTTTGGGTTTGGTTTGTTCTTGCTTTTCCTGTTCCTTGAGGGGTATCATCAGAGTGTTTATTTGAAATCTTTCTACTTTTTTGATGTAGGCATCTATTGCTATAAACTTCCCTCATAATACTGCATTTACTGTATCCCACAGTTTTAGTATGTTGTGTTTCCATCTTGATTTCTTCATTGACTCAATGGTCATTCAGGAACATGTTGTTTAATTTGCATGTATTTGTATAGTTTCCAAAGTTTTTCTTGGTATCGACTTCTAGTTTTATTACATTGTGGTCTGAGAAGATAGCTGATACGATTTTGATTTTATTTTTAATTTGTTGAGACTTGTTCTGTGTCCTAATATATGCTCTATCCTGGAGAATGTTCCTGGGCTGATGAAAAAAAACATGTATTCTTCGGTTGTTGGATAAAATGTTCTGTAAATGTTTGTTAGGTCCATTTGGCCTAAAGTCCAGGTGGCTCCTGACTGTAATCCCAGCCCTTAGGGTGAGTGAGACAGGAGGATCGCTTGAGACCAGGAGTTCAAGACCAGCCTGGGCAACATAGCAAGACCCCATCTCTGGGGTCTTGTAAAATTAGCTGGGTGTGGTGGCATGTGCCTGTAATCCTAACTACTAGGGAGGCTGAAACAGGAGGATGCTTAAGCCCAGGAGTTCAAAGTTACAGCGAGTATGACTGCACCACTGCACTCCAGCCTGGATGACAGAGTAATGCCCTGTCTCAAAAAAAAAAAAAAAAAAAAAAAGAAGTCCAGTTTAAATCCAATTCGGTGTTTTTATTAATTTTCTCTCTAGATGATCCATCTAATACTGAGAGTAGGGTGTTTAAGTCCCTCCACTATTTTTGTATTAGAGTCTATCTCTCTCGTTAGATCTAGTAATATTTGCTTTATGAATCTGGATGCTCCAGTGTTGAGTATATATATATATATATATATTTAGAATTGTTATTTCCTCTTGATGGCTTGATCTCTTTATCTATCTTTATATAATGACCTTCTTTGTCTCTTCTTGCTGTTTCTGGTTTGAAGTCTGTTTTATCTGATACAAGGAAAGCTACTCCTGTTCACTTTTGGTGTTTCCATTTGCATGGAATATCTTTCTTTGGCCTTAAAATTCAAATGTCTAGCTTTTTATGTCTTTACATTCTCACAACTGATGTACTCTTTTCACATACAGACTCTCATCTTCCTACAGTTAGAAAGAATCTGACAATACTTTGCAGGGCTGGGGCAAGGTTCTCCAGGAGGCTGCGTGTGCTCTGAATCAGCATCCAGTATGTGGTGCTGTTTCTCCCACAGCCAAGATGCACAGGTCCAGGAATCGAGGGGTGGAAATGGGAGCGGCACCACTCACCGTCACCCCTAGTGACCCACTAACAAAATTTAGTTTCCTGTTGCTGTGACTTTATGCTCTGCTGGCCTAAAGGTCTTCATTCCAAAGGGAAGAATGCTTTCACCAGGAGACACAACGATTCCATTAAACTAGAAATTAAGATTGCCACCCAGTCACTTTGGGCTCCTCATGCCTGAGTCAATGGGCTAAGTAGGGAGTCGTGGTGTTGGCTGGGTGACTGATCCTGACTACCCAGGGGAAGCTGCATGCTGCCCCACAGTGGAGGTCCGGAAGAGCACAGCTGGAACACAGGAGATCCCTCAGGGCGTCTATCAGCACTACCATGTCCTGTGATTAAGGTCAGTGGAAAACTACAACCCAATCCAGGCAGGACTACGAACGGCCCAGCCCTGGGACAAAGAATGAAGGCCTGGATCACCCCACCGGCTAAAGAACCACAACCAGCTGAGGTGCTTGCTGAAGGCAAAAAGAACACAGAATGGGTAGCAGAAGAAGGTGGTTATAAGTACCAGCTATGACCACATGACCAGTTACAGAAACGAGGACTGTCCTCAAGAGTAGTTCCTATTGTGTTAATACATTTCTGTGTACATATACAAGGCACACGTATTCGGTTTTGTTCCCCTTATTCCTTTATCATGTAACGTAAGATGGACTTTGTATCAGTATTTAAGTATTGTTAATTATACGACATGGTATTTAAGTTACGGGATATCAGAAGAGTACCCATCACCAAGGACGTCACCTCCTCTTTTTGGAAAGAGATTAGTGCATTTTCACTTGTACTAAATGAACTAGTTGTATCATTTTAGGTGAAACCATGACATTGTTGCCTCTATTTGGAGATTAAGTATGGTTTAAGGAGATGTATATGGGAGCCAGACTGACAAAGGGATACCTAGAGAGCTGGCAAAGCATTACTTCTGGGTGTTTGCGAAGGTGTTCCCAGAGGAAATGAGCATGCGTCGATGGACTGAGTG
Organism: Indri indri; assembly: GCA_004363605.1. Classification (NCBI taxonomy): domain Eukaryota; kingdom Metazoa; phylum Chordata; class Mammalia; order Primates; family Indriidae; genus Indri; species Indri indri. Next base: position 40,672 of record RJWJ010000364.1, on the reverse strand, counting down.
GGGAGATTCTCCCTCAATGTGGGGAGGCACCGCATCAGCTGGGGGCCTGGACAGAATGGTAAGGTGGAAGCCGGGTGCAGTGGCAGGTGCCTCTAGTCCCAGCTATGCAGGAGGATGAGGCAGGAGAATCGCCTGAGCCTAGGAGTTCGAGGCCAGCCTGGGCAAAATAACGAGACCTCTGTCTTTTAAAAAAAGGGAAGATGAAGACAAAGGAGGAGGAGGAGGAAGAAGAAGGAAGAAAGAAAGAGGAAGAAGAAGAAAGAAAGAAGAAAAAGAAGAAAGAAGAAGAAAAAGAAAGAAGAAAAGGAAGAAGAAAAGAAAAACAAGGTGGAGAAAAGCTGAATTCTCTCTCTCCTGTAGCTGGCGTCTCTTCCTCTCCTGCTCTTGGACATCCCAACCCCAGGCTCTCCAGCCTTCAGACTTCAAGACTTAACACCAGTGACGCATCTCCACTCCCCTCTTTCTCCCTGGGCTCTTGAGCCTTCAGCCTAGAACTGACAGTGACACCATCAGCTTCCCTGGTTCTGCGCCTTTTGGACTTGGACTAAGCCACGCTACTGGCAAGCCAGGGTCTCCAGCTTGCAGACGGCCTGTTGCGGGACTTTTCGGCCTCCGTAACCATGTAAGCCAATTTCCCTAAGTCACGTATACAGATAAATAATACAGTCATGCATGGCTTAACAACAGGGGTACATTCTGAGAAATGCATCCTTAGGTAATTTTGCCATTGTGCAAACATCACAGAGGGTACTCACACAAATCTAGATGGCACGGCCCACCACACACCTAGGTATAGTACAGCCTATGGCTCCTGGGCTACAAACCTTGTACAGTGTGATACCGTACTGAGTACTATAGGTAACTATAACACTATGGTAAGTATTTGTGTATCCAAACATATCTAAATGTAGAAAAAATATGGTGAACATACAGTATAAAAGGTGATAGGGGACTTACCATGAACGAAGCTTGCAGGACTGAAGTTGCCCTGGGTGAGACAGTGAGTGGTGAGTGAATGTGAAGGCCAGGACATCACTGTACACTACTGCAGACTTCATAAATGCTCTACACTTGGGTTACACTAAATTTTAAAAATATTTTATTAACCTTAGCTTCCTGTAACTTTTTTACTTTCAAAATTTTTTAACTTTTTGACTCTTTTTTAATACCACTTAGCTTAAAACACACATTGCAGGCCAGGAACGGTGCCTCACACCTGTAATCCTAGCACTAGGAGGCTGAGGTGGGAGGATTACTTGAGGTCAGAAGTTCAAGACCAGCCTGAGCAAGAGCAAGACCCTGTCTCTACTAAAAACAGAAAATAGCCGGGTGTGGCGACACATGCCTGTAGTCCCAGCTACTTGGGAGGCCAAGGCAGGAGGATCGTTTGAGCCCAGGAGTTTGAGGTTGCTGTGAGGTAGGCTGATGCCACAGCACTCTAGCCTAGGTGACAGAGCAAGACTCGTCTCAAAACAAGAAACAACAAAAAACCCACACATTGTACAGCTGTACAGAAATATTTTCTTTCTTTTTATCATTATTCTATAAGGTTTTTTCTATTTAAAAAAAGGCTTCTTAAAAAACTTTTTGCTAAAAACTAAGACACAAACACACACATTAGCCTCGGCCTACACAGGGTGGGATCAATAACATCAGTCTTCCACCTCCACATCTAGTCCCACTGGAAGGTCTTCAGGGGCAATAACACACAGGGAGCTGCCATCTCCCATGATGGCAGTGCCTTCTTCTGAACACCTCCTGAAGGACCTGCCTGAGGCTGTTTTACAGTTCGCTTGATACACACACACACACACACACGAGATATACGTAAGTAGAGGAAATGTACTTTTAAATGATGATAAAAAGCAAATACGCAGTCAGTAGCATAGCCGTTTACCATCACCATCAAGTGTCTCGTGAGGCACACAATTGCATGTGCTGTATTCCTACATGACTGGCAGCGCAGGTTTGCTTACACCAGCATCGCCACACATGTAACGCGTTGTGCTGTGACCTCATGGTGGCCACAGTAAGATGCTGGTGGTAATTTTCAACTCCATCATAATCTCACAGGACCACTGTCTACATGCGGTCTGCTGGTGTGTGGCGCGTGATCGTACATATCCTATTGGTTCTCCCTGGAGAACCCCAACACGTTGGGTGCGCATTGTTCATCTGCGTCATTTCTCGTCACCTTCTATTTCTGTCCTTCTGCATCTTAGGACGTCATCTCAAGTTAGTCCTCTACATAATGGCTTTGTACTATTCATATACATATGGAGAGACAGAGAAAGAGAGAGGGAGAAATACTTTAGATTACATACTATTTGTTCTGCTCTGTACCACCAGGAAATCCTGATTTTAATTCTAAAGTTGAAGTTTTGCTTCTTTCAAAATCCCCCTTTTCTACGCAGTTTTCAAAATTTCCTTTCAGGTGGCTTATCTCATATATCCTCATTATTTACTTTTGGAAAAATCAAGCATTCCTGATTTGTTTTAAATAGCTATTTCCTATAACAATATTTCTCAATAGAACGTTCTTCCTCTGTATTTTTAATGCTGTCTCTATCCTTTATGCTGCTAGTTCTCCTCAGGTACTCCCCTTTGAATGGGAGAACTGTCCAAGCCTGACGCTCACCTATAAAAAGGATGTTAAGTTCACCCTAGCTCTGTTCGAAGTCTACGAGCTCCCCACCCTCTCTGCCCCCCACTTTTACTCCCAACACTGAGGGCTATTAACACACACCCCCTTTGCCACGTTTCTAGTATCCTGGGTTTTTTTTTAGAAACAGGGTCTCACTATGTTGCCCAGCCTGGACTTGAACTCCTGGACTCAAGCAATCCTCCCACCTCAGCCTCCCAAGTAGCTGGGACTGCAGGCGTGTGCCTTCACACCCAGCTTAGTAACCCAGTTGGAATGTAGCTCTGCACCGACAGCCAACCTCCCGCACCTGCTGCCTGCTTACCATCACAAGAGGTTTATTCCTGCACAGTCTGAGGCAACTGTGATTCTTTCCTTACCAAAAGAATGGACAACTACAATGCCCAGAATTATCTGCTTCCATGGTTTTCCCAAGATTATTCCTGATGAGAAACCGCTCTGCAGCTCTTCCGCTCCTCGACACTTTCTGATGCCGAGATGCACGGTTCTGAAGGCGGCACGAGGAAGCACTGAGAGAACACAGGATGGGAGCTCCGGGGCGGCCAAAGCAGCGCCTGCTGCTCCTGCTTTCCGTGTCACCAAGTCTGTGTCTTTGAGATGAGGGATACGAAGGTGCAAACACGGAAATACCATCCTGCTGTTCTGCAAAAGCATCTTTTTATTTTTATTCTCATAACAACCCAACAAAGCAAGCAGAGAGAATCTTCTTCATTAAGCAGGTGAAAAACTGAAACTCAAGAAAAGTAGAAGGGAAGTGACATTTACTGCACACTTATGTGGAAAAACCACCCAGTGAGTGAAGTATTGTCTCTAGTATTACCTGCCATTTACAGATGACGAAACCAGTGCTCAGGGAGCTTTAAGGCATCTGCCCGAGGTCACGTGGCCCATAAGCACTGACCTGAGATTTGACCATAGTCTGCTCTTCCAACGTCACTCTCCCTTCCTTGCCACGCTCACCTTCAGCACAGGAAGGGGCTCTACCGCCAGCTGGGATCCGATGCCAAGTCTTACACCTACTTAGGGCTCTGCAAACACATTTCTGAATGGATGCAAACTTTTCTAATGAAGGAAATGCTTTGATTTCTACCACTGGATATGTTCACAAATGCACCATGCACAAAACTTCCAAAACTTGATTATACAAAGGAAACCAAGTTTACTCAAGAAGGAGTTAGAAAACAGAGTATCCCTTAACCCACCTCCAACGATCGCCAAGAAAATATAAATGGATAAGTTGTCTAAATCTATAATGTATGATTCAGTAACTAAAAAGGGGAAAAAAGAAAGCAGCACAGATAAGACGTATTTCTCAACTTCACCGTTTTAAAATTTATTTTAACAAATGCAGTTTAGTGTGTGGTTACTTTGGGTTTACGATGCAGTTTACATTGCTAATGGTAAGACTTGACTGTAATAGAACCGGTCATAATCCATACAGCTAACCCTGCGAGAGAGCCCTGGGAAAGTCTGGTGAAGAGGCTAGCTGCCAGATACTCCTAAAAAGTGAAAACACACAAATCCCTTCTTGTTTCATTTTGAGCAAGTATATAATTTTGTTACCTTGTCATCAATTTTTATCCTCAAAGCAAAAAACTGTAGAACTCCTAAAATATCCAGAAACTTTCCACATATTAAGAATCACCAACAGGTCAACGTATATTTACCCCTAATTAACTATACTTTGCCATATTAATACATCTTGTTGATATCTGTAGCTTTTCAAAAATTTAACGTATTACCTTAAAATATTCAAATAATATAATACCCCCACCTAGTGGATAAGAGAAAAATGTGTGGCTTATTTCAGTTGTGAACAATACCACCATAAATAAGGAATTAAAACTACAATTAACTTTTTACAAGTTTATTCTGTTTCGTCACCCTCAAAATACACCCTCCCAAAAGAAGTAACCTAAAACACAGTGCGCACTGCTCCCCTTAAAGGAACGGACAGGTAACATACATCACAAAACATTCTTTGGGATCACGTATAAATGTTACTCTGAATCTCATTTGTTGTCATCAATTTCTTCAGTATTTCTGTGCTCTGGGGGATACTCTGGAAAAAGAGGGAAAAGCGAAGAATACAGTGAGAGCAAGAATTCAGGAAGAGGCAATGTAAACGCCCCAATCCCCACCTCTCGAGACTCAAAGAAGACAGCACCAGTGGAACCAGCGCAGCCTTTCATTTCCTCTTCCAAACAAAAGCCAACGAGGTAACACGTGCCAGTGTGCCTTGCCCTTGCCCGAAACCCTCTGATGGAGCCCCCCCTCCCCGGCCTCACAAAGTCTACACTCTAACCTGGCTCATCTTCCCCGCGTGATCTCTTCCCCCTTCTCCATCATACCACAGTCCTCACCGTTCTCCTCCAACTTCCCACTCTGTGCTCACTGTTTCCCTCTCCACATCTAAGATTCATCCATCTTTCGAATCTAGCTAAACTTCCACTTTCTCCGAGAAGCCATTCCTTAAGTTAACCTCTTGCTCCCCCCGGTGTCGTGCAGCGCGGTGCTCTTTTCACTGTGCCGGGCACTGCGACCACCTGCACCACCTCCCAGCCGTGGAGCTGACTCAGCTCTGGGTGCCCCACAGTGCGACCCTGTAGGAGGCACTCAAGGTTATTCCACGTTGCTCAACAAATGGACACAATCGATGAACCAACTCAAGATAATGGATTTGGTCATTAAGAAAACAGCACTTTACAGAACAACCATCTCACCCTCCCACAAATCATCTTCAAAGCAAGAGATGAAAACAGTAAAAATGTTATTTAAATTTCCCCTTCAAAGGATATTGATAAAAGCTGAAAGTTTCCTTGAACCCTACATGACAGGTGATTTACCATTCTCAGAATAAGTGCAAAGGCTTATGAAGCGCCTGCGTGCTGCGCGCAGTCCCGGAGCAGTGAACCAGACGGCCCCGCCCTGCCTTCAGGCCACTGGCTGCTCATTTAAGCAGGATTAGCCAACCAGCCAACTACATAAGCAAACAAAACTAGTAGTTTGTACTATGAATGGGATGCTAAACAAAAAATAACTGAATGTGTCAGAAAGATTATCCCTGACTCTAGCTAATTTGAAAGATATGCCTGAAGTATACTAAATTCGAGAGTTTTACAGATTTACTCTTCGTTAATTCAACAAATAATTATTGAGAGCTTTCTTCTACATGCCAGGTATGTGGTGAACCCGGGATACCAAAATAAAAAAACATGGTCCATTACCAAAAGGAGCTGAAAATCTGCTAAAATTAGTAAGAAACTAATTTATGAAACCTGTGAAATAAGCTAACTCCTACCAAACTTATAAAAGTCTTCTTAACATTAATGGTCACTCGAGAATAAACAGGGATGTTAAAACCTTTTTCCTTGTTATAACCTCTTTCCTTTAAATAAGTCCTTAAACTGGGGGCTGTGGACTTTCAGAAAACCTTAGAAAAAGTAGGGGAGTCCCTAAACTACCTGAAATTACACGCAAAATTTTTTGTGGATGTGTTCTAATTTTTCTAGAAAACAAGCCCACAGATATAAACTAAGGGCAGGAAACAGGTTCATTATATAATTCTCTCATCTTCACATTTCTAGTCCCCTGCAAACTTAGGTAAATAAATGTTATAATAATTTCATCCATACTAAACTCAAAAATGCCTTTTCAAAAGCTGTAACTTTCCAAATTAGTGACAGAAACTTCTTGAACAGTAAAACCATCTGTCCACACAGACATTTGAGATTTAATGGCACTGCATTAATCTGTTCTACAAGAACAAAACATTTGTCAAGTTATGGAAGAATACATGGAAGAAACATCGCAATCAAATTCAAACTGCCAGATAAGGAAGCTTTACTCTGAGAAAAAAGGATCTCCAAGTGTTGCTTCCGGTTTAATTTGACACCATACACTTACGTTTGTTATTAGGTTCATTACAATAACTTAATTTAAATGAGTTAAAACCTTACCTTAACCAAACCTTTCAAGGTTCTGGAAGAAAGTATAGGCTTAAAAGCTTCAACTGTAATTAGGTCTAATTTCATCACGTCAGTGTAACACAAGTAGAGAACGGCAGGGATTTTCCATACTTGGCAGTAAGTCAGAACTACGGATATACAAGAAAAAAACACTTAAGTTTTCTATTGTATGATTTTTAAATTAAATACCTTTAAATGATAAAGGCTGCTTTTAAAAGTAGTCATGTGTTGCCTCTTTTAATCGAGGCATTTACTGCCATTTTGAACCAATGTTATTTTCTTTCAGAGCCAACTTATTTTCCTAATAATCTCTTGCTTTTGCAAACATCATATTTATTTTGCATATCCTGAACATAATGTAGAGACAATTTTAAGTAGCTGAAAGATTAAAATTTTACTGACTATAATAAACACAGTAAATACATGTAAATAACAAATAAATACATAATGCATAATGTAAAATATTTAGCCACTTCTGACTCTAGTAAACTTAACATTAAAGGCAAGAAAAAAAGTGTTACATTAACACAGTAACACTGAAAAATAAATGGCAATCTATTTTTCACCTGATGGTAGGATATAATTAGTGACAGCAATAAAAAAAATTAAGCCAATTATCAACATTCAATATTCAGAACTTTCTATTTTGATAATTAAAACATATTTTACCAACTTTTCACATATCAACAATTTACATCTAACACTGACTTGCATTTAGAGTTACCAAGACCAAAAAGAAACAGTGCAACTCTGAAGCATAACAGTTAAGAAACTTGAGCTGCTCATAAGGTAATTATGTGTCTGGAAAATTTTAAAACTCAAACCAAACACATTGTAGTTGTAACTACAGACACTGAGGATTAACAGCAATATATTGGTATCAATCATCATTAACGAACTACCAAAAGAGATAAAAAGATCTCTGACAGTGAAAGTAGTAAGTATCAATAAAGCAATAACAAGACATAATGTAAATGTTATGAATTTTAATACCACCTGCCGCAGGAAGATCATGTACGATATTTGGTTGTTCTAGCAGTGAACAACATACAGGGTCTCTGAAATTTTGTGTTTTTAGGGCTTTCAGGAAAGGAGAAGGAAGGCTGCCAGTAGATTCTGAGGTTTTATAGTCGGTAACATGGCGAGACGTGAGAATAGTTATCTGCATGTTCTTCCTTGGACAAGAGCCAAAAACCTAACACAAAATTGATTTCAAATTAAAAAAACATATAGTTTTGTTACAGAATGGAAACATTGCTCTAGTTACTCACCTAACACCACAGACAAGACTATATGCTGCAGGGATGGGAGTGTGCCACGGAGAAACAGAACATATCCTTTGCCACCCTGACCTGGGTTTGACCTTGGTCCTGCTTTCTGGTTGGGTGACCTTCCCCAAGTCTGGGAACTAAGGTCAGCACCACCTACTTCAGGGGCCTGTGATGTGAAGTAAATGAAATCACAAGAGCACCAGAGCAGTGACTACACAACTACTGTCCAGAGGAAATGAGTCACCAGTACACACCTGACATCCATTTCCTTTCCCACCCACCAAAGACACCTGAAAAATGATTCCTATGAAACTCACTTTTTGAGTTACTATAATTATATGCAAGTTTCAATCACTCTAGACCTCAATGTCCTCTTCTATAACCTGAAGAGTCTGGATGTGATAGATTTCCAAGAACCCTTTTACATTTTAATAAAATCTAAGGGGACATAAACAAAGAAAGCAGTTACGTTTTAAAGAAAAAAAAAAAAGAGTAGATTTTAGGTTCCTGCACCTTGTTTGAAAATATTTCACAAAGATATAAAAGTGGCTATTTTGTATAGCAACAGAACTAAAGATTTTATATTAAGTACCATAAGTGATTTGTAAGACTGACTTCATTGTATCACAACTTTGTAAATAAACATAAAAAGGTTAACCATATGTAAGTTTGTTACCAGGTATACACCATTTAAGAAATACAACATTACTCACAAAACCTATTTTTCTCCTTATAAAACTTATAGTCTGAATCCACAATACTTGAGAACTCTGTTAGATTGTGTGTAATTATCAGGATTATGTGGCTGACATGACTGAAACAGCACGGGCACCCAAAGAGTACTCGTAAGGGAAAAAATGCTGATTAAAAATTTTGTTTTGGAAATGCATAATTTTACATTTTTTCAAGTCTAGAATATATGTTTGTTTGTTCCATAGTACAAAAATATTTTTGACATAAGTCATGCTACATAAATTAAAAGTACAACAGCAACTTCCAAACCTTCTTAGAGCTGACCCGCTCCCCAGAAAATTACAGAGATACAGTGAATACAAAATCACGTATATAATTATAAAATGGTTAACAGATCTTCTCAAACAACTCATTTAGTGAAATGCATTTAATAACTTTTAGTAAATGTTTCTAAGTGTGCCAACTTCAAATAAGGCCTCAAGGGTCTGCTTCATTTAAAAATTATATGCAACTGCCCAAATTATTATTTTTCTCTAAAATTCCTAGACGATTTAAATTCTTCATTCAAAAATTTGTTTTATTGGGCACATACTATGTGCACAATTTCCCCCCAAAATGAAGTCTCAATCTATTCATGCCTAATGCTAAGAAAAATCAGTATACTATTCTGGAGCCTGGAGCAAGCAGCACACCTGTGCCTTGCCTCCTCTCCCCAGGCATCTGCCCACCTGCATTGTCATCACTGGGTTTTCACCCTTGGCTGTGACATTGCTCTGTTCCATGTGGGAAGCTTGTATGTCTTTCAAACAAAATAGTAAAGTGAGTGGGAAGAATCCAACTGTGTTTCATACTTCTGTGACCTACAACCTTCAGCACAATGCTGATTGTATTTGTTAGGTTCATCATGTTAAGTAAGTTCTTTTATTCTTTAATTCCATAACAAACTCCTATGATGGTTTTAAGAAAAAAATTCCTTTCCCACATCAGTGTTTGACTAAATAGGTTTAAGTGAAAAGATACTGAACCCTTAAAAAAACACAAATCCTGTAGTCTAACCATTCACAGGTGTTCATTTCTTACCTTTTCCAGCCACTGATACTGTTGATCTTCAGCAACGTAGCAACTGCACTGACAAAGGAAAACCTGAAAAGTCAAATTCCAAGTTTTTTGTTAAGTCAAATAAATTTTATACATACCCTGAAGTGTCAGCATATATGTATTATGTGAATCCTAATATGACACTTATACAATATAAAATATTATAAAATACTTATTTTCCTGGCTCTGCTGTTGGCCTTTTCATTTCTTTTTACAATTTAAAAGTCAAAGTACTATTGGCAATTATTATCAGAATAAAGTGCACATCGACAGAGCAACCAAGAGACTTGGCATATGAGATCCTGAGGTATACTACCAGTAGCTACTATATAAGTGATGCTTAAATTACTACTTTTCAAACATACAAGTTCTACCTACCGAAGGACTGGATTTTAGATGATAAAACACACAAAAAGCCTCTGTAGGGGACAGATGTACAGTGTCTGTTGTTCTACACCATTCATTCCAGAGTTTAGCACAACCTACTTCTTCCCAGACTCCTGAATTCATAACAAACGATGATAAAAATGCTGTGAAAAAAAATTCACATTAAGTTAGTGTTTGGCTCTACACACTGCATTTTCTATTCAATAAAAAGTAAACTCAAGTTACTCTAGGATTTTAGAGCCAAAAGTGCCATTCAAGACCCTCTACCTAATACCACCTTTTGCAGAAAAAGAAAGTGAGGCCCTCAAGAAATAAAAGGCCACACCCTTAGTAAAACAGTACTAGAGCCAGGAATTGAGAAGACAAGTTTGTAGACAGACTTTTTACCATACTCTCACAGTGTAACACTCTTCTAAAAAATTTTAGGCCAGTATAACTTTACGAAAATGAGTCAATAATTATTTACTATGTATACTATGTTCTATAAGCATTAAGAGTATCTCAATACAGCAATAAGCTTAACTGGGATTCCCCAATGCTCTCCTAAGAGCCTGTGAATCCCCTAAAAATATAAAGGTCTGTGGGTATACTCGTGCATGTACATTGTCCTAGCTGAACTCTATATACTGTTTTAACTTTCACCCACCAAGTGAATAAAATACGTGCAAAGACCTCAGAACTTAAGTGCTCAAAAATGTTGGCGATTATTATTATTATTTTTAGAGTTCTCATTATGTTCTCAAAGAAGTCTACTAACTCACAAACATCTAAGTAAACCTGGATACCTCAACACACTAGAAACAGTTCTTTTTGAGTTGCAAGTTCCTGAAGCCAAGAACATTTTCCTTAAATCTTATTTTTTAAGCTTATTAAAAAGATGGTACAACATGATCAGGAGATATATTTTACTCAGAAACAAAGTTACTCTACTGTGACTTCTTTTTTATTCGGTTTTTTTTTTTTTTTGGCCTTTGAATCATATTTTTTTTCTAAAGTCTTACGAGAGTACAAATATTTTTGGTTACATGGATCACTTTTATAACGCTTGAGTCATGGTTGTGTGTGCCTGTCACTCAGATAGTGTTCATTGTACCCATTAGGAAGGTTTTTGCCCATCTCCTCCTCCCTCCTGGTTTGTAACTTCTTTTTTAAAGTAATAAACACTTGAAATTTTTTATGATGGAAGGAAATAATAACTTCATATTTTGTCCTTTCAACAAAATGTCTGGTCTTCCGCATCTTCACTTACCTACTGCATTATTTCCTATAGCAATTATAAACTTGGAGCAAGGATACTTTTCTAGGAGAGAAACTTCCAAAGATGTTTTTGTCTGTCTTCGAAGGAGCCGCACCTCCCTAACACAAGAAACAAGATGAAACTAAAGCAACTTAAACATAATTAGTATCATACTATGACAAAAGGGCCCAATGGGTATGATTCTGTAATAGGTAAAACACTCACTTTAATTTTATGAAGAACATAATTACAATCCTTAAAAAAATGGATTCAGGCAATGATAACCAATAGATAAAACTATTGCATGTTAAATGAAATTAGACATCTCATTTCATTTATAGCAGCCCCCCTCCTCTTTTATCCCTGCTGACAGACTGGTTGTCCTGTCCTATGTCCCACTCTGGATTTGTGTGATAGCTTCCTTGTGGTATCATTTAACATGCGTCCATCATCTGCATTTCCTGTAAAAGAACGTTCATTTTGGAGGCTTGGTCAGATTCACATTCAATATTTTGTCAGCAAGAATGCTGTGAAGTGCTACTTTCTGTTTCTTACTGCATTCCATGCCCAGTGGGATGCTAAGAGTGACTGATCAGCGGGTCAGGTGACAGTTCCCCATGAACTCTGCACGCAAGTTGAAACCGAGACTACGGACATGCTAAAGGAAGCCTTGGAGTCAGTACCTTCAAAGGACAAATCTGAAGCCAACTCCCGCACAACAGCTTCAGACTCACGATCCCACCGAAACACTAGCAGAGGGGGCGAGCACCGCGCACACCGAACACACCTAGCGGTGGCGCCGACGCCTCGAGGATGCGCGGAGAGCCGGGGCGGGCGGGCACCTGCCTCGCGTGCGGTGTCCCGGGCGGGGCCGCGAAGGGCTGCTCGGGGCTCGCGCTGCGAAGGCCGCGCAGCTTCCTCGGCCGCGGGCTCCGTCGGGGCGGCGGAGCCCACGCACTTTGCTCCGGCGAGAGGCCGGGCGCCGGGGGCCGGTCAGGCCCGAGCGCGCCGCCGGCGGCTTCCCGCGTCCAGATGCCTCACCTCTTCCGAGCCAGCTGCCGGCGGACCTCCCTGTCCTCGGGTGTCTCCCGCCTCCCCTCCTCCTCCTCGTCTTCGTCCTCGGTCCCGGCTCGGCACGGCGCCTTCACCACCTCTCCGAAGAACGTGGCCGCCATAGCCTCCCCCGGACCTGCCCGCCCCAACCGCGGCGCCGGGGGATTGCGCACGCGCCCCTGGGCGGGGCTCCGCACGCATCACAGCCACTCCCCCTCACGGCTAGCGCGCGCCGCCGCGCCCCTGCACCACGCCGGACCCCTGTGGCCGCGGAATCCCAGCGCCTTTTCTCCCCCTGTGTGAGCCCCGAGGGGAGAGCGAGACACAGGCGGACTGCGGGCTAGAAGGGCAGGAAGCGAGCTGGGGGGCGGGTCCCGTGGGGGCCGGGCGGGGCCTCCTATCCCTGCAGGTAACTGACCCGGGAAACGGAGGGGACTGAGCCATCTTCTCTCTCCCTCAGTCTGGAGCGCTTTGGAAGGAGTGCAAATCGCAGGCCTTTCCCGCCTTGTCTCCGTTTCCCTTTTCCTTCTTTAGGAGTGACGGGGTGAACTTTGCTCTTAAGCACCTTCAAACATCGACGACCCAGGTAGGTGGCGGCCCTGGAGCACTGCTGAGGGCTCACAGGCCGATGAGGGCGAACGGTTGTACCTGGCGCCCCGCGGCCCTGCGCCGGTGTAGGGGCTAGGCGTGTCCTGGGGACAGTGGACACAGTCCGGATGAAAGGGGGTAGGAAGAAATACAGTGCTTCGTGGTGGTATAAAACTGAGACCTTTACTCTGGCAATAGGAATTCACATTTCAAAAGCTGATGATTGTCAAGCTTATCTAAAAAACATGTTATGAGAATGTAAAAATAGTTTGCTTTTTTAAACTTGGCCATTTGTAATACAAAGACGTTTTAAAATAGCCTTTCATTAATAAGTGATTGTTTCTGAATTGGTTTTCTTTAAAATGTGTTGGAAGACAGAGTTGAAGGAGCACTATCCCAAGCTAAAGAGGAAAACTACCATAACTTAACTGAAAATGAAAATAACCAGTACTGCAATGAGAAAACAAAAGGTTCCTATTTAGTTGTGCTGAAATACATAGCATTGCCTGCATTTTGGGAATTTGTCAGTAGTCGCAAAGGTAAATTCTACTACGGGGTTAGAGGGAGACTTTTGAGATTTGGAGGGGGGGGAAAACCCCTCAAAGTTGCTAGAAACATCTTGTTTTAAGATGTGGAGAAATAATGATCCACAAAATCACTTACATAAAATCAGTATTTAGCAATTTTACACATCTATTGCAGAAAAAAAATGTTTGAGTTTGGGGTTTGAAACAAAATTTGAACATTTAAGAATAAACAAATTAAGACTAAATTGCTAGCCAGTAAAAGCTTAGGAAACTTTGGGTATCCTTAATGAGACAGAATATACAAGATTAACAATACGATATTTTAAAACTACATTAGGACTCCCGGGTTAATTGGTCTAATATAATAACTTAATTGCAGAATTAAAAGGTTGTTTGGGCATCACTTGTTTTAGTCCTTTTGTTAAATAATCTGCCATTTTTACCAGTAAGATCTTCAATTTGATTTCACAGTTCCATTATGAAGAAATATTTTCTGCAAAGCTGATTAAAATTATACTAAATAGTAGGTAATGATAATACATTTGGCCATGATTTAAATTCCGCATACATTTCAGAGAGAACAGTTTTACAAGGATGTTAAATTTTAAACAAACGCTTATTTCATGCAGTTACAATAAATTTAGGCCAGGCACTTAGAAAAATAAAGGCAAATATATGTTCAAATTAAACACTAAGCCAGAACAGGGATTCCATTATGAGAAACTGATGATACAATCGCAAATACTAACAGAAATTAACCCCACCACAGTAAATTATAAATTCAAAGCTTAAATTCTTTCATTACACTGAAATTGCCAAAAAACTTTGCATAAAATAGTCTTCACTGAGACTTAAATATTTTCACTTTATGGTATTTGTTGATACAGTATACCCAACAAGAAATTTCTATTGTAAATTAAGTGTAAATTTAGAACTAGAAATAAGTTTAAGCATTTCATTAGAACTCAAAAATCAAACCCCATGCACCTAAAAGTAATAGTTTATTAGGAATTCTCCCCTTTCTCACCTGTACTAGTAACACAAGATACTGGGGAGCAGTATTTCAGATGAAAGTATACTATAAAGACAGCAAAGGACACAGACACCGTAGGTTAGACTATTCTGGCTTATGCTAAAAAAAAAAAAAAAAAAAAAAAAAAAAAAAAAAAAAAAAAAAAAAAAAAAAAAAAAAAAAAAAAAAAAAAGAAAGAAAGAAAGAAAAGAAAAAGAAAAATCCACACAAATAAAACCTTTTTTAAAACAGACATGCAACCACACACAAATTTCTCAAGTAATCTAGACACTTGGTCCATCTGTATAACCAAAAAATATGCATTAGACTTAATAAAAAAGGAATAGAAACCTTCAGATTTATACATGCAAATCATATATTAATATTCACAGATTTTAAATGGGAAAACTTGCTTCTATTTTTTCCAATAACATGTTACTAGTTATAAAGATTTGACAATACATTCATTTAATCTGATAATCTTAATTTCAACACATACCTATTAACAAATTAAACCTCATTGCAAGTAAATTCTTTATTTGTGCTACGACCAGGTTTTCTAATCCTAGCAAAGGCCACAGTGAAATGGACCAGACATGCTGCCATTAAAGTATGTTGGGATGCGACTGCAGTAAATTTGCTCAAAGTGTTCAAGTTCTAACTTTTAAGGTGCTATAGAGAAATGAGAGGATTTCACTGTATCATCTAAAAATATGACTGTTTTGATCTTAAGTTATACTTTCTATTTTCTAAGACCTGCCTCTTAGTGAGGCACATTTTGGCATTTCTGTAAATGCTGCTACGTAAAAGCAGAAATAAGGAAAAACTGTCACATTCATATCTTCCATAGAAAAATATATATTCCCTGAATTAGTCATATCAAGTGGTCATCATTATGAATTCCAGTATTATAAACAAAATAAGACATTAATGGACTTTCTCTAATTGCCCATTTCCAACACTACTTCAGAACTCAATAATCAACATCCCCATCCTTGAATCCCTTGGTCCTTCTAGTTTAAATTGTTTTTGACCTTTGGGATGTGAATTATAGGGACTGGATCTGGATAAAGTTTTTGCTTCACTCAAAAGTCAAATAGGCTCACTGCACTTCCTTTGAAAATATGCCCAATTTTTTTTCCTTCTGATTTCAGTAATGACACCATAGTCATGATGCTAAATTTTTATACTCTAATGGAGAACCCTTAAAATTAGCATCAGGTTGAGATTTTGACATCTTTTCAGTCCTTGGCGTTTTTCCTACATACCCTGTACGCTTCCCATTATTTTCTTCCTCTAAGGAATCAAGAGATTTCTTCAAGGCCCTTGCTTTCTGAAAAGAAACAGTAATCTCATAGCAAGCCATGTGTCCTTTCTTTCCACCTCTCCATCTACAGGCTCCACAATCTGTTTCCTCCTCAAAATTCCCTGTAGTGCTGTCTGTACAAGAGCTGATGGGGAGGAAGCCTTCCTCCCGCTTTGACCCACTGGATTATGGCTTTTAGAAAATTCCTTGAAAGATGCCAATAAGGAATTGACTTTAGAGCTAGGAGCAGAATGCAACTGCCAGTTTACTTGTGGCCCGATTGTTTTCAGACACCACTTCTACATTCTCATAGTCACTATTGTGCTTTTTCTTTCCAGGATCTGAACCGTCTTAAAAAAAGCTTTTTGGTATTAATATCTTCTAGCTCTTTTTCACTTTCAGAATTTACAGTTGTATCATCCTCTTTATAAACATTCAGTAATTTTTTCTTAGCCGCAGCAGAAGCATTTCGATGGGGCAGTTTTCTGCTACTCTTCCTAATCCAGACATTTTCTGGTCCTGAAATCGTTTCTTTTAGATTACTCATTATCTTTATTTTATTTGCAGCAACAGTAGCACATCTGCGGGGAACTCTCTCAGGTACCATTTTTGCTTTCAGAGTTTCACTAGGCATTTGCACTGCATCCTTCTCTTTATGCATACATGTTCTCATTTTTGTATTGGGTTCTCTGTCTCTAGGAACAGATTCTGAAAAATGAGTGAAAGTTCATGTAAATGCAAAAATCTTGTAACACAAGATTTTACTACTACTTACATTCCTCAACGACATATTCCTAAATTTTAAAACATTGCTAAATAAGTTAAAAATCGTAAGTGATAATACTAAAGCCTTTTGACATTGATACAACCTTACATTTCCTTATCTGCAATCTATAACTGTCACTTAAAACAGATTTGCTAAGAATGGGATTAAAAATTCCCTCAGCATCATAAAACCACTCATCTAAAACCACATTAAAATCCAAATTTTTAAAATAGAACCATATATGCTTTAAATTTTTGGTATCATTTCTAACCCTCTAACTACTTTAAAATAGTTAACAGAAGTTCTGAAATAATTTCTTTAGAAACTAAACACAAAGAAAATGCTATCATGACTGATGACACAGCATCAGCTGTGGCTTCAAAAGATCCTTAAGGTTTTAATTCCAAGACCAGTATTTCCTTTATTCCAAAAATTGGTAATTTGTAGACAAAAAGAATGTGTAAGTTGATTTTATATAACTGAAATGTGACATTAATCTTAGATTCGTTACTTCAAATATTTCAGCATTTTTATAACGAATTATTAAATCTTAATTTTGTTGTTATTCAAATATTTTCTGACCTATGTGCCACACACAGGATTAGGATAAAGATTCTAAAAATAATTATACCCATATACACATAGTTGCTTTAAGGAACTAAAAAATACAGAGTGCTCTGAGAATATGGACTGGAAACCTAACCTAGCAGCCTAAGGGATCAAGGCAGGCTTCCTCGAAGCAAGTGTTTAGAGCTAAAAATTGTGAAGGGATTTGCCAGCCAAAAGGCAGAACAAAAAGCACTCTGGAGAGGTTAAGTCCTTCACACAGACTGAGGCAGTTTTCAGAGGGTGGCCTGAGATCACACTGGAGTTGTGCAGAGGAACCACATGATGCGAGACCTACTACTCCATGTTTACCAAATTTAGGAGAGCTCAAATATTTTTATTTTTGCCAATGTCTCAAAGCCAGATTGCACAAATTGCACAAACAAGTCTAATTAGTACTCTTCTAGAACAGAAGTGGCATTTCTTGTATGCATCTGAAGTTCACTAGCCCCTGAACTTTAGGTATTATCTGTTGACAAGCTAGTCTTGCAGCCATGGAGAGCCAAATTATCTAAAACTGCCTTGGTATGCAATAGTCTTGATGGGAGAGTAAGATTCCACCTGAAGTTTCCAGGCATTTTTCAGTCAATAAAGACAGTGCTGCAGATCACTAAAATAACCACAAGTGATATCTTGCATCTACATTAGACTTCTGAGGACTCCACCATATTCTTTTCTTTACTGCTAAGTATTAGAAAATATGGGATTTTTTTTGGTCAGGTACTATCAAAAACAGTTATTCTGTAGCAATGAACTACCAACTACCAGCCTTAGTTTTTTCTTTTACAGAGACCTTTACCCTTCTGTTACCAAACTGATGAAAGGGCAAATGAGTACAAGTAAAAACTGCTTCTGTGGACATGTTCATGTAGCCTGAATTATGAGGAAGTCCTCTACCCTCACAGTGAAAAGCCCTTCAGATTGAAATTGAGCTTTCCCTAAGATCACTCCGAGCAACTCCACAACACACACATCAATCCTTTTTGCCAGTTAACTTATGTGATTCACATGCTTTTGCAGTGAAATTCACTGAAATTGTTCAGTGTAAGTCACCAGGCATTGTAAATGGCACTTTAGTAGGCTAAGATCATCATCATAGCATTACTCCCATGCAGCATGCCCTTCTCACCTCCTTTGGGCGGGCTCTGTGGGAAGAGAAGTGGCTTACAGTACAGTGTCTACCACTTGAAAGGCTTTTTTCTTTGGAATTTAAAAATCATAAACTAGTAACTCCAACAAATCAACTCTATATCCAAATAAATCTTTAACATACTAAATCAATGTTAGGCAAATGCTACAATATAAATTAATATACTACAAAAAGTAAATGCAACAACTTTAAATATATAATAAAATTAAGGTGAAATTTGTAATTCATTATGAGAATAAACTATTATCTACTATCTGCACCATTTGCATGTTGAAAAAACATTAGACAACCAGTTTATCCCCAACAACATATGCATCCAGTTGAATCGTATAAATAAAATCCCATTTCAGCTAAACATTTGTAACAAAATGATTTAAGTTGAGGCAATTATGGAAGTACCTATACTGACAATCTAGTAATACTAGCTCTAAGACATTTGATATGTTTACTACTTGTAATCTAGAATAAAGGAAAAGTTAAGATTCTGCAAAAATAAAAAACTAAAAATAGGTTTTTAAAAATATTTTTTAAAGGAAATTTGAATTTCAAATAAAGAACTATGCCCAGAGGCCGGGCGTGGTGGCTCACGCCTGTAATCCTAGCACTCTGGGAGGCCGAGGCGGGCGGATTGTTTTGAGCTCAGGAGTTTGAAACCAGCCTGAGCAAGAGCGAGACCCCGTCTCTACTAAAAATAGAAAAAAATTAATCGGACAACTAAAAATGCATAGAAAAAAAATTAGCCGGGCGTGGTGACGCATGCCTGTAGTCCCAGCTATGTGGGAAGCTGAGGCAGAAGGATCGCTTGAGCCCAGGAGTTTGAGGTTGCTGTGAGCTAGGATGACGCCACGGCACTCTAGCCCAGGCAACACAGTGAGACTCTGTCTCAAAAAAAAAAAAAAAAAAAAAAAGAACTATGCCCAGAGGGAGAATCTGAAAATTATTTTGTATATAGCGACTCCAACCTGATAAAGCTCTCTCTTAAGTCTTACGCAGTATTAATAAAACAGGAATTTCATAGAATCATAAAGATAGGAACAAACTGAGGAAGACAGAAGAGTGACTGTGGGGAATTAAAAAAATACATACTTTCAAGTCAGTGTTAATTTTATTACTGAAAATTTGGTAAATTATAAAGTGCTTTATTCTCCTTGAGAAAACTACAGTTTTTAGAAATATATACAGGATAATTCAGAGAAGGCAAATGTGTTAGGGTACAAGCTTAAGAACTTTGGAGGATGATGCTCTAACAATACAGTTGTGACAGTGTCATTTAATACTAAGTAGTCAGTACAATCCCACAAATCCTACTTTCCCGATGGTCTCGTGTCAGTCACGTGTTGGGAAAGGCACCGAATGCTTGAGGCATTGTTGCTTTCCTGTAAATGAGGTTCCTATTTGGGTATGGCAAAAACACATCAGTAAGTGTAAGAATTTCCATCTGTAGTAACACTCCATGACAGTTTACCTGAATGACCACTTTCAGTTATAACTCACAGATATCTTTATGTGTTCTAAAATGGTCTGTGGTGAATAGAAACTTGGATATAGACAGCTATGATTCAAAACACTAATCTCTAATTTCTACATTTCAAGGATTACTTATGTTCCAGTTATAGTATTTGATCATACAAAACTGTTTTTTCCTAAGTCCAAAAACTTCACATCATTACTATACAAGCATTAAAATTTTTAAATCTGATCTGTATTTTTTAAATTGAAGCATTTAAAGCAAATCTGAGAATGAGAAAAGAATGTCTAAAAATGAAAACATACTACTGTTTCATTCTTTTGAAGTCTTGACATTATTGGTTGCTGTGGTTGATGCATAAATCAAATCCACATAGTGGGTAAACCTTTTAGTTGTAAATTATAACCTCCCTTGAGGAAGCCTTTTATCAGAACTGGTCCAGAGATGTATCTTCTCTTCTTTGTCTGCCCTTCATTGAAGGGCAGTGAAATGATCCCAAAACTCAGAAAGCAAATAGCATTTATCAATGATAGTCCTCCTAAAACATAAATTTCCAGAAGGACTGCATAAACTGAAGGATCCTATTCTCTTTAGAGAATGGCCATAGAATAAAATGGTTTCTTGTAACTCAGCAGGTTTTTAAGTACTTTTCTATTTTCTAGGGGAAGCTGGTAACATTGTAGTGTTAACTTCTATGGCAGCATGAAGTCAGGAAACTGTCAGAAATAATTCAGTAAACTAGAATTGTTCTTCACTAATTTATCATTTTTAGGGTACAATTTACATGATTGGCATCACACAACCTGGAAATTTTTTGTTTTGGAACTATAGCTAATGTAGCTCATCACAATACAGTTTTCTCTCATCCCTAGAAAATAATTGGTAAGGCATTTGTACAATTCTGAAAAGATCTGTGATGGCTATTACCAATTATTTTATGAAAATCTAGTAAAAACTTTATGAAGTATGAATTCAAGTTCCTACACTTGCCTGCTTAGCTAACTTTTTATAAGAGAGATCTCAGAGCATTTCACACTAAATGTAGGCAGAATAGAGTAATAGAAGTAAACAGGTTTTCAATCTACCTTATTAATGAAAAGAAGCAGGGTCACAGACCATCTAGTGACAAACCCCTTTTTTCAAGCAACCTCAATTCAGTCCCCCCCAGCTCATATTTACACCTTGCATCCCTGTGTTCCACCTGCACGAGAAGAAGAAACTACGAATGGGGAACTACTTAGGACAAGAGATAAAGATGAGTTGCAAGGGAAATTGACAGCATAATGCAGACCTTACGGAATTAACCAGCTAGAATGTATTTGGCTTGGAGTGATTTTTTTTTTAAGCCTTTTGCTAGTTAAGATGACAACGCTAAATTTTTTATGCTCTACCCTTTTAGTTAGTAATTGACTTAAGACAGGTTCCTAGATGAATGAGTTAATTTAGAACATTAAAGATCTTATGTTCGAATGGAAAATTAAAGATTTGCTTTTTTGACAGGCTTCTATAATGACATGGTTGGAATTTTATAGGTGAACTGAATGTGTAGGTGCAGTCCAAGGACTGATCCACACTCAGAAATTTAACTTCAATATATGAAAAATTAAAGAGTGCTTTAACTTTTAACCACTGTTCAAAAAAGGTAATTTCTAAATTATTTACCTTGTGGAACAAAGGATAGGGCTGCTATTGTCCATACATTCTCTAACTGATCATCTCATTTCAATTAGTTCAGTTAGATTACCTCTTCTCTTTGGTAATCCAAATTTCCATTTAAGAGTTTTAATAAATGATAAAACTTACCTTAAA
The DNA here is from genome assembly GCA_004363605.1 of Indri indri. Classification (NCBI taxonomy): domain Eukaryota; kingdom Metazoa; phylum Chordata; class Mammalia; order Primates; family Indriidae; genus Indri; species Indri indri. The sequence continues at coordinate 19,071 of RJWJ010000364.1, read as the reverse complement.
ATTGACTTAAGAACTAAAATGTGACCAGAAAATATACTGTAGCATGGATAATTAAATTCAATGAAACTATCCATTTTGCCATTCTTAAGAAACAGATGTATAGTTATTTACATGCTGCCTGCAGATTTGTAGGATCCAAATGTTGTGACTCTCCCCCCGCCATCAAATCTAGAAAACCAAACCTTGAGCACACGCCAATTAAAAATCTTGACATTTTCCTACCTATTTAACAAATACATTAGGAATCAGCTTGACAGATTATTAAAAAGACTGGTAAAAATCTCTTGAGGATCACCATGTATCTATCCTCAAGCAACATTTGTGATTTAAGAGCTTTAAAAACTTTCTTAAAATGTAAGACAACACAGCCCTCAGCATGACATCCTTTACTCTTTAGTCCTTTCTATTAACCATTTGAGCTATTAAGTAGGACTAATGTTTAATCTAGTTGGCTTCTAAATTCTTTCCACAATGCTCCATTTTCTCCCTAGCTTTGACAAATTTATTTGGTTTGGTCCTTATGTTCCCAAATACTAGGATAAGAGACAAGACTAAACTGTTAAGTTGCAAATTTCTTAGGGTTTCTGCTTTAGGTATTCCCCAATATCCACAGCAGAAGTTCAGAGGTGTAACTTCAAAAATAACTAACATGTGAAAAGCTCTTCTATGCTTTGTTGCACTCCATCATACTAGAATAACTGAACTATTATTTCCATACAATAAGGAAACTACAGTATTTGGTGATAACTACAAAATACCTGATACAGTAAATATTTTGACTTATTGATGAAAAGAATGGAAGCTGGTTATTTCAGCTATAAAAAGCAAAGCAGAAAGACCTTTTTCTAGCCACTTAAATGTTACTTGAAAATTCAATAAATTGGAGTATAAAGGAAAACAGAAAAAATATTGTATGCACCTTTAACAATGTTCTTGCAGTCTACTGATATACAAACCTCTAGGTTTTTTTTTTTCAGTTGGCGCAATCAAATTCAACTTGTACTGACAGAAGAGATTAAAATCCTTCCAATGTAGTTTTTAATACCATACACTGAGGTTAATAAATTGTGTTCTGATTATTCTAAAGAGAAAATGTAGTGTGTACCCAGTGTTAGAATTTTCACTGAAGAGGTCAATGAGTGCAAAGGGCTTAGTGATGCATCTTAATTTATGAACCGTAATACCATCAGATGGTGTGTTTATTGGTTTGTTTTATATCCCCTTTTTCAATTTGCACTTTTAGGTTTCGAAATGCCTTTTCTTAAGACCTAAGTCCCTTCCCTCCACTTTCTTACAAAACCAATTCCTTTTTAGGTACAACTTTCTAATTTTTGGAAGAAATCTTTCTGTTGTAACTTGGAAGTTGTGAATAACTGCTATATCATTCTTTCCAAGGATCACTAAATTGAGAAATGACTTAATGTGAGATTTTCCACTTTAAAAAGCAGCATGGCGGGGGAGAAGGGGGGACAATGACCACCCTAGGAATTATCTGAGTATGGGATAAACTTTTCCTTTTATTCATAAGTTATTTCACATTGTCAGTATACCCTTTTTAAATAAGTAGGACATGAAAAAAGTGTTTTTTAAATGTTGCGATCTTTTTTCCCTTAATATGCTTGGTATTAATATTATAAAATTAGTCTTTCGAAGGAAGCAAAAATCAAATCTGAATACTTCGAAACCTTTTCTTGGAAATCATAAGTGAATAAATTCATAGGATTCTGGACATACACAATCACAGGAAACAAAAAAGTAGAAATTTTTTTTTCATATACACCATTAAGTTGAACTTCAAGCGCAATGGAAAGCTATAGCACTGATTTCCGGATCAGTTCACATTCAATTTATAACCCTTTGTCTTTTTCTCAAGAAAAATACAAACTGATCCTGAACATTAAAGTACACCTGTGCATTTTGCATAAAGTAGAAAGAAGGTCAAACATGTTCTAGTGCTCAATGTAAACATTGTTAACTATTAATGATTTATTAATTTTCCTTAAAGGTACTTAGGAGTGTGTCACATATTGAAAGTTAACCTTAGGAATAGCACCATAACCAAAAAAACCCATAAAAATTATTTTCTCCATAATCCCTTAGTTTTATTTCAGAACTTGAGAAGCTAACATTGTCAGTCATGCTTTTAAAGTCACCAGGCCCATTCTTGCTGCTTCTGATGAAACCAAATCTGATTAAACCAAAATACTGCTTCTGTATACACAAGGGTCTAACCATTTTAGATTAAAAGAAATATTAGTAATTAGTTGATCAATCAGTGACCAGTTAATTCTGTCCAAAGAATGAGAACAGTTCTATTAATGAAGCCTAAACTGTCAAAGTATCAGTATGCCAAAAGAATTTATGTACTTATTGAACATATTCCATATTTATTTATGGATTTTTTTGGTACCTTTTTGCAGATGATGGTAAACATGGAGTTAATAACCCTGAGAACAGATTATAAAACAAAGAAGCTGAATAAGAGTTTAAATAAATTAATGTATCTGACATCTATCACCAGTTCTTAAAATTAGGGAAGTAAAAGGCATCCTATTCATTTTTTCAGGCGCACAGTAGAGGACATTTATCATAAACCAATCTGTCTACTATACATTTAACATAAGCTTTGAGAAGAAAAGCATCATAGTTCTGAAGTGGTGATGCTCTCTAAGCCACCACATGAGAGATAAGTAACCCACCTATCTAAATTGGTAATGTCCAAAACATCCTTCCCCCTACATCAGAGTAGAAAGAAAAAGTACCTCCTACCATGTCAAATGGAATAGATAACTAAAAAGTAGGAACACGTAAGAACACACTCTAACAGTCATACCAGAGTCTGATGCTTTTCCTTATCTGCCACCTCAAAGATTCACAGGAGAAAAGGGTTAATTTTGTCTGAAACCAAACACAATTAGGGCCAATAAATAACTTAAAGGCAGGAGTACTGTAATATACCCCTTACCTACTAAATATGTAAACCATTTGAATCAAGTCCATTTTCAGGCACAAACAAGCTAGGAATGGCCACCTACACTGGAGTAGCATAACCTATGAAGTATTTGGCTAGAAAGTAAGTATACTATAATATTTGATGTGATAAAGTTTCACTTTAAATGGATCCCAAAATTATTTTCCCACAAAAGATGACTGTTTCTTATATTTAGACTAGAGGTCACTAATAAAGATATACTTAGTTGCCCCAGCAAAGAATGCTTAGGATTGCACATGGCAGCAGTAAACTAAAACAAAGAGATGGAGAATGACATTTAACTACTTTCCTATACAGGTAAGATTTGCAATTGCACTCTTTTAACAAAACTCAACTCTACAATTTCAATACAGATGGGGAAACCTACATATTAACTTAAATATTCTTTTAGCCCTATCCACTCAAAGAACACACTTTCTCTAAATCTAAGGCACACAAATTCTTCTATTTCACAGAGTAAAATTAAGGAAGGGCAAGATTTTGGTTAAATCCCTTATCATGGAAACCAGGAGATCTTGGACAGAAGAAAAATTATATGGCATTTTGTTAGTGCACAATTTAGGAGAGAATGCTATGACTATGCTCTCGCCTTAGAGGTTTAAAATATGCACTCAAAACATTAAAAATAATTTACCAGAACTTTATAAATTCAAGTTTATAAAATAAAATCATGTTTTCCTTAAAAAGAAAGAAAAAGGGAAAGACCCAACAGCATTTGGAAAGAAAACTGGAAACCATTTCAATGAAAATGACCAAATCTGGTATAATGCATTCTACTCAAGTAGTCAGGAAAGGGGAACAAAGTGGTAGGTACCTTGCCTACTAATCATGGTTACACCTTCCATGATTGTAATGTCAGTATGCACATAATATTTATGAAGAATCTGTAAACATAGCTTGTGAAATTGTTATACTACTATAGGACAGGGGTTAGAAACTACCACCTCTTGACAAATTCAGAAAATAACTGCGTGACACTTGCTACCATGAAAGTAATGCTGATTGGTTTTGCTAACCAGGATGTCTAGTGTTTTAACATATTTCAAACTCTTCTATATGTAGTCAAATACTGTCAAAATAGGTCTGCCCCCAAAATGAAGCATATTTTGGCACCTGTGCTGAATGCTGCTTCAAAGACCAGCAAGTGCAAATAAAAATAACAGTCATGATTTAGTCACATTCATAACTTTTCATAGAAAAATATAAATATATTCCCTGAATTGTAAGACAAAAAAATAATTTCAACAGCCAGCTTTCACCATAAATTCCAGTCCATTTCCTCTCAAATGAACTGGCTTTCCCTCAAGGTCATAAGGTGCAATCATTGAAATCTAACACATTTTCTAAGCTTCTATCATCATCACCATCATGGTATCTCACAGTCCTTCTACCCTGATTTCTTGTTTTTATTTTTGAACGTCGAAGAACTCTTTTAGACTTTGCATAGTCCAAATCCTCCCAGTCATTATCATCCACACTTAACCTAGAACGTTTGCTTTGTCTTTGACGTCTCACAGTTTTAGATATGTTAGCTGTAAAAGTTTTACCTTTTCTAACTACTTTTGCTTTTCCTTTCGTTTTTCTCCTTTTGGCTTTTGTATTATCAGTACAGTCAATATCTGATTCAGTAACAGATCCCAAATCTGATAATTTGGGACTAGCATCAGGTCCAAACTTTGAACTCCCAGTTGTTTCAGAAATTTTCACATTTTCCAATTCGGGATGCAGTCTCTTCCTTTTTATTTCCGTTTCTGCTGCTTCCTGGGAATCATTAATCACTTTTGTCTTACTGAAAGGAGCCTTTCCATAGGTCCTGAGTCTTCTGCCATTCCACCTACGTAGCCCATAATTCAGCTCCTCTTCAAAGTTATTCTCTGCAGTAGCTTTTTGTGTCAAAGTTGACTCAGAAGAAAATTTTCTACCAATCTCACTCCCTGGAATATGGCTTTTTGAATCTTCCTCTGAAGACCCAATAGAGGAATTTTTCGTTTTAGAAGGTACATTTGTTTTGTGACTATTGGTATGCCTTTGCTTGTGTTCTGAATTCAACACACCTTCAGAGTCTGAGTCTCCATGTAAAGACTGACTAATATTTTTTGTACTACCTTCTGAGTCAGGTTCAACTGCCTTACCTTCACAGACATGCTGTTCATTTGGCACTTCACAGTTTACATCTCCCTCACAATCACTTAGTATCTTTTTAGCTGAGGTAGAAGCAAAACGAATGGTTTTTTTCCTTCTGTTTCTGCTTCTAGTGCACACGTTTTCTAAACTGACATCTTCTGCATCACTCGTAAGCTTCATCTTACTGGCAGCTGTAGTTGCCCATCTTCGAGTAATCCTTAGGAGACCTGTTTTAGCTTTTGATGATTTCTTTACCACCTTTGAATTGCTGTCTGAGTCACTGGAACAGACCCTTTTCCTGGAAACTTTTCTGCTTTGTCCATTGTCTTGTGAAGTAGAATCTAAAAATTAAGAGTAGTCTTCTTTTAATCTTTGATAAAAGAGTGAATCTAAAGGAATTAAAAATGTTCAACATTTGAAACAACTTAAAACCAGAATTCTTATTAACTTGGAGGAGGTGTGGCAGTGAATGGGATAGTCCACATCTCTTAATACAGTCATGTGTTGCTTAACGAGATCCGTTCTGAGAAATGCATCATTAGGTGACTTCATCTTATGCATCACAGAGTATACTTATGCAAACTTAGGTGGTATAACCTACTACATACACCAAGGCTATATGGTATAACCTATTACTCCTAGGCTACAAACCGTACAGCATGTAACTATACTGAATTCTGCAGGCAACTATGACACAATGGTATTTGTGTATCTAAACATATCTAAACAGAGAAAAGGAAATGCACTGCACTATGACTTTATGATAGCTACATCACTAGGCAATAGGAATTTTTCAGCTCTACTATAATCTTATGGGACCGCTGTTGTTACGCACCACATGACTGTACTTTAAAGCAGTGACTTTTTCGATCTCAACACCATTCACAAGAACACCACATTCCCATCATTAACATTGCATGCCCTTGACACCTATTCACATTGACATAGACTAAACTCTGTTTACCACTGCACTAATATGCAAACTAGTCATTTAACACTCAGCCTCCTTAAAACTCTCCCCAACTCCACGGTTCTAATCACACGATGACTTTTAATCTTAGCTTTAGCTGCCTTCTGCGTTTTT
>RJWJ010000364.1:0-12771 GCA_004363605.1 Indri indri | reverse complement strand
ATAATTTTTTCTATTTTTAGTAGAGACACGGTCTCGCTCTGGCTCAGGCTGGTCTCAAACTCCTGACCTCAAGCAATCTTCCCACCTCGGCCTCCCAGAGTGCTGGGATTACAGCTGGGAACCACCACACCTGGCTGTTCTTTAGCATTTTTTCTTTCAATCCCTATTTACCAGGAGTACAATCTTAATTCAACAAAGTATTTCATCATTCGGTGCTCCAGTTATTGTGTGTGAAATGGATAATGATAATAATAGTACCTAACTCAGAAAAGATATGAAAACTAAACTGGTTAATAATGTAAAGCATTTAAAAAAACTTCCTGATAAACAGAAAAGCTCAGTAACAGTTCTGTGAGCTTCTGTTATTTATATTACTTACCATATTCCTTTTAACCAGTCCTACCCTTTCTTTCCTCTTTTCAAGCTGTCAACATCATGGCTTATTAATGTGCTTATCTCACTTTTCTCAAGCCCATATCCGGTACAATATCCCCATTACCAATACAAGAACTGAAATCTTTAATGGAAATAATTATTAAGGCCAAGATTGCCTATTAGGTCAATAAAACTAAAGTACACTCAATGAACAGTTATGCATGCATATAAGAATATAAGGGATGAACAGAGAAAGCAAATAGAGAATACACGGAGCAGAGAGAAACAGCTAGCAAAGATAAATTTAAAGGGAATAAAACAATCGATGTATGAAATAGGGAAAAAAAAGGACAGTGAGATTAAACCAGTGAACCAAGGTAAATGATTTAAATTACCTTTCATAAAATTATTTGGTTTTTCTTTTGTTCTGCCATCATCTGAATCTAATTCAGTCTCAGACACATGATCTGAGAAACACTGGGACACAGCAATAGGGTCACACTTCAGATTTCCTAAAATTGGGATCATTTCCATTTTATGAGATCTACCATCTTCTCTATCTTGTCCTTCAGATTCAGAGTCTTCTGAATCACTCAAGATCTTTGCTTTTTTAAAGAAACTGGCATTCTTGTGAAATGTATTGTATTTCCCACCACCACATTTTCCTGGTTCAGAATCCGCTTCCTCCGAGATGCTCTCTGCCTTAAGTTTCTCCCCAGACGTGGATGGGCCAGCAGTTCTTTTATGTCCATTATCTGAATCGTGACTTTTAGAGTCTTCCTCAGAAGACTCTATTTTAAGAAATTTTGTTTTAGAAGTTGCTGGAGCATGGGACTTATAACCATTAGCATGCCAGTTTTTCCGGGCTACCCGCAAATCACTTTCTGATTCTGAATCTCCATTTTCAGATTCACTGACAATATTCTGGGTAGCATGAGAATTGGACACTGGAGATGGTGGATTTTGATCTTTTAGTTCCTCTTCTTCAATTTCTGACTTTAAACTCTGATCATCTTCAGAATTATGTAATAACTTTTTTCTAGCTACAGCAGAAGCATTGCGGTGAGGCAGTTTCCGACCAGAGCAGACACTTTCAGAGCTAGAATTCTCTTCTACATCGCTCATCAGCTTTATCTTATTGGCAGCTGCAGCAGCACACTTCCGTAGGACTTTTCGGTTATTTCCAGCTCTGGCTTTTAAAATTTCACCTGTCTCCAATGAATTGTTGTCAGAGTCACTTAAGTAGACTCTCTTTCGAGTAGCTTTTCTGCCACATCCATTTTCTAAAGAAACAGGACCTAAAATAAAGTAACAGTAAGATTTAAAAGGTTTTCCTTATTTCAACGTTTTTTTAATGACTATTATTTTAGTGATTTTCCTTACCTTTTAATGCCAACACTGATTTCCTTTCTAAATCTAAAAGCCTAAAGGACATTAATTATATGTAGATGGCATTAGGTCAATAATCCACTCAATGTTTAACTTTTGGATCCTTGTGATATACTATTCCTCCAAAGTACCACTAAGTCTCTTACCAGTTTTTCTTTGAGCAGCTCTAGTTCTAGTCACCCTGAGACTGCTGCTTCTGGACAGCCCACTACGTAAGGAGGATTCACAAGCTCTTGAACTCTCTCTGCTTTCCTCTGAACTATTTGAAGCTGAAGATGATGGAGAGGTAGCTACGGAATCTTCCATTTCACTTTCTAAGAAAAAAATGTGTAAATAGTTAATTACACATATTCTCCTATCTTTACACACATAAGCAAACAGTTACTTCATAACATTATATTAAAATAGTTAGAATGTATTTTTGTAAAACTGTTTGATAAAATTTTTGGCATTAAAACATACATAGGGCCAGGCATGGTGACTTACACCTGTAATCCTAGTGCTTAGGGAGGCCAAGGCAAGAGTTTCACTTAAGGCCAGGAGTTCAAGACTAGCCTGGGCAAAAAGTGAAACCCCACCTTTACAAAAAAAATTTTTTTAATTAGCTGGGCATGGTGGCATGTGCCTATAGTTCCAGCTACTCTGGAGGCTGAGGCAGGAGGAACATTTAAGGCTAGGATCCAACAAGCCATGATTCTGGGGGGCGAGGGGGAGAAAGGCTAGGAATTCAGGGTTACAGCGAGCTATGATCACACTGCTCTACTCTCGTCTGGGTGACAGAGCAAGACCCAAAAAAAAAGCGGGGGAGGTACATAATCAGCATTCCAAATGAAGTTTCTGTTCATATTTCTAAAAATAAATTATCCTGGACTAGATTCAGAAAACACTGTTTATATATTTTATAAACAAACTTTCATTTAAAAATTTCATTAGCCCCACTATCTACCTCTTTCTGTGATATCAGACAGTATTTCATATTGAAAAGACACCATCATTTGAAGTCTGCCATTTCAGAAGACATATTTTTAGGTCTTTCTCTAGTAGTCCTTCCTATCAGGATAGTTGTATTATATCTCATACATACATACAGCTCAAGAAAGGTCATTTCTATGTGTTATACACACGCATTGGCCGGGGGGAGGGGGAAGAAAATGATATAAGGAAATCACTTAAATAATAAAGGTGGTTTTCCTTCCTATTCTACTTCATGATTGCATGCCCCAGCGGTAGCACAAGACGGGAAACCCAAATTTCCTATTCCTTCATACAGAATCCAGAAATGCCCATCACCAAATAAAAATTTCATCAAATTCATGAGCAACATATTGTTAAAAGACCAAAATTTCTGTCCATAATCAACCCAACTCTGTTAGAGAACAAAGTGGCTGTGTTAGAAAGATACCGGAAACCAAATTGTTTCATCCTTTGAAATTGTTCTGCTGTTTGCCCACCTCAGCTACTCCTACTCAATTCCACCACCCATCACATCTTGACTCCTTATTTTCAGACTCTTCCCCTCCCCTGCACATCACTGCTAAATTGATTAATCTTCCTGAAACAGAATTCTTCATGTGACTCGCTCATTTAACGAGTGACCCAAAATTAAGTTATTCAAACTCTTCCGCAAGGCCTGACAGTCTCTAAACTGGCTACATTCTGTTTGATTCTATTCTTTGTACCATTCCCCAAAACGCACTCTTTTCATATTCACAAAGTATATCCTTCTTTCCTTTGGTTCTTTTTTCTCATAGTTGCTACCATGCTTGAAAAGCTTCCCCTTTACCTACAGTCCCATTTTCAATTCCTCCAGCACACTCTAATTGAACATTTTATGCTATAAATGCATCCCTTAAGACACTGTATAATTCTCATGTGGCACACATCAGCTTACTTGTCTGACCTTCTCCATAGCATTTTATCACAGGTAACTTCTATTCCAAACTTTTATCTGTGAGTGTATTTTTCAGGATTATCAATACCACTTAATCCAAACATTGCATAATATAAGGCGTGAAAAACATTAAATTATAATAGTAAATAGTATACTATTATATACTATATTAAAATCACTGACAGCAATAGAGAAGTACAGAAATACTACAGCCTTATTTATACATTGCTAACAACGGGTCAGCACCAGCTACAGTTATGCTACCAAATGGCAATGGCATGAAGTTTGGAATTTACTAGGTCATCAGCTTTGAACTTACATGATTATCAATACTTTTTTAATTTAAAGAGATACGAAAATGTCAATTTTGCACACAAAGTGATGAATATATTAATATCACGATTGAAAATTTGAACAATTCAAATTTGCATAAAATGTGGATGTACCATTTGCAGAGCACAGTACTTATCAATCATATTCTAACTCTTCCTGTTTATTACTTTTGTCTCCTCCATTAAATTTTAAGTTCCTTTTGTATCAAGGCCATGTCTTTATTTATGTTTTCATCTAAACCCATACTAACTGGCCATGTTACACATTTGGGTGCTCAACAGCTGAGTAACATAATGTTCCACTTCTCACCAGATAATGTAGAACCATTTGTTAGAACTGTAGGTCTACTTCTTCTCATTCTTTCTGAGGATCCTGCTGAATCTGAAGAGTCACCAGAAGTAACACCTGAAGAGATACCGGCACGTGTCTTGTGGGTTGCAGAATAAGCCGCCCTACTTGAAGAAGACTGGGTAGGAGAACCTACCAACTCAGAGATTGCTTTTGTCTGAGATTTTAACCGCTTCTGCTTCATATTTCTGGTCAAAGATATGAACAAAGAAGACAATATTTAATAAAACATAAAGGTAACTGGTTCACAGAGAATGTCTAAATAAAATGTATTATTTCTTAACCTGAGAATAATTTTATGATCAAGATATTTAAATATTCACTATTACATTCTGGCATTGATTACTATTATTTCCTTACTCTATATAAACATAGTTATATTCAAATTTGATGTAACGAACAAATGATCCAAATAACAGTTACAGAAACTCATTTGAATACCTTAGGTTCTTAGGATTAAATGCTAAGTGGAACCAACATTTATGTAACACAGGCATTCATTCATACTAAGAATTCTAGCCTCAATAGGACCCAACTTTCTCTCTAGTCTCTTTTTTGTATGTCCCTAAAGATAGCATAATATTAAGAGGAGAAACCAACAAAATCTGAACAGAGAGAAAAGGTTAAAAAAGACAACAGAACAATTTTTTTTTCTAAGACCAAACTGTGTACACCCAACCACACCAGTTCCTCATGGCTGGCCTCTGAACCATGGATTATGGGAAAGAAGAGTGAAAGTTTAAGGTGAATTACAAATCTAGGTAATTTTTGTGTTGAGATAATACTATTTTCCTTTAAAACAAAAAGAAAAGTGGCCTTTAAGGGGTATCTAGACATTGGAGCTTAAAAATAATCACAATTGTTCAAAGTGTAATTCTTTATATAAAGAAATTTCAAAAAATTTTAAGTGTCATTAATATCAAAGAATGGCATATAAGTAAATACAAAAAGAAAAATACATATTTATACTTATCACAAACTTGATTTTTAACAGTCAACAAAGTGGTAATATCTTAAGAGTAAAAGCTTTCCTTCTTTATCCTATGTCCTTCTAAAAGGTTATACTTTTCCTTGATATAAAGAGAAAGGGGCTTTCATCATAACAAAAAAATTGAAAACCAGACAAACCCAAACTCAGTCATTTTAAAAATGAATGACCCACACTCTTCAAAAATGTCAGTCAAGAACACAAAGAAATGATTGAAAAAGATATTCCAGATTAAAAGAGACTAAACAGACAAAACAGCTAAATGCAATGCACGATCTTAAATTGGATCCCGATTAGAAAAACATTTGCCCTAATGACACTATTGAATCAACTGTAGAAATATAAACAAGGTATTAGCAAATCACACAAAGTATTTAGGGCCAAAGGGGCACGTTATCAAAAAAATACTTTTTAGTGATTCAACAGAAAAAAACATGTAATGGAGAAAATATTAAAGCAACAATAAAGCAAATATGGCATAAGTGAATAGCTGTTGAATGAATCTAGGTCAAGAGTATAAAGGAGTTCTTTGAATTTGTTTTGCAACTCTTTGTAATTCTGAAATTATTTCAAAATGAGAAGTTTAAAAAAAGAGCTGAGGGAAAACTCACATATTACTCTGTATGTAATGTATGTATCTGAATTACAAGTTGCAAAGCAGCTGAAGAGAACTAAGTAATTTACCTAATTGGTATGTTTTCTGTCTCAATGTGGCTCTGCTATTCTAAACATTGCAGGGTGAGGAGGGATGAGGAATTCAGCAAGTCCTCTCATCCAATAGGCAAAAATAAAACTGGCGAATACAACACTTCCGAACTCTAGAAATTACCCAAAGGCATATAACAAATTTGAAAGTGCCTAGTCAAGAAAAACTAGTGCACTTAGGTAAAAATAGTGGCGTCTATGGCATATTAACTTGGGGCTGCTCCCAGTAACCCAGTTAACACACTCCTCTCAAGTCCCTGGGCATCACAGCCGTGAGGAGGTGGGGCTGGCCTGATGTGGGAGTGCCACAGAAAAGGTGCATGCTCAAAGGGACTGCAAACAGTAGTGACTGCTGGCAATCCAGCACAGCCAACAGGACAGCTGTCTAAAGCTGTGATACTGTTGGAGCAATGATACTGTTGGAGCAAGCAAAAGTTCAGCCAAAATTTAAAAGGGAGATCTAGGGAATGAGACAGCACTAGGAGTCTGAAAAGCTCTGTGATTTTCTTGGGGTTTTGGAAGGATGCACACACATTCAAAAAGCCCAGTTATCTACCCATCCTGGGCTGACCTTCAGACCCTTATTTCTGATTAAATACAAGGAGAAAGTGAAAGCCAAGGTAGACTTGTACTACCCTAACTTTAAAGTTTGCTCCATGTGACACACTGACCCCTAAGCTATGCTCATTGACCCAATGAAGACATCTAAGAAGCCAGGCTTGAAAATAAAGTGACATCATAAGATAACTCAAATCTACACTTTTACATCTAGTGGACATTTTCCATTATACAATCAAAATGTTTAAAGGCTATACATAGTAATAACTTTACTGTCTACATTAAAAAGCCATTTCTTATACAAAAGACAAATGATACTTTAAATAATCCTGATAATTACAAACCAATGGAACAGCTCTATATCCATACAAATGCTTTCAAGCTATAAAAACCTATGACTAGTCTTTTCTCAATATACAGTACACTAAAAAGATTAAGAATTTTTAGCATAATAAATCAAAGAACTATCACAAACTTAAATTTTTAAAAAACTGCACACAAAGCTTGCCATAACCAATTCACCTGATACTTTTGTTAGCCTGACTAACGCCTTTACGATTTTGCCGTTGCCTGAACCTCTGGCTTCTTCGAAGTTTTTCATTGAATTTTTGACCAATTTTAAAATCAGAAGAGATTTTCTTCATTTTTTCTTCAAATAAGGCAGACAATCTCAAGGTCATGCTATAAATCTGCAAAGATATAAAAGCAAAACTAGAATTACAAAATAGCTTTATAAGTATTTAAAAAAATAACTTTAGTCACTGAGATTACTTGCAATATGTTTTATCACTGCTTGCAGATAATGGCTGTTGCCTATTTTTTCTATTTCCAACCCCTTCCCCTCAATGACATCTGCAAGAAATAGGAAGTATCAAATACACACCTCTCAGATGATAAGAAAGTAATTTTAAATCAAGGAATTCTTTAGGATCTAGAATTCAGCACTTATGTCTATATGGCAGTGTACCTTGATTTTTTTTTTTTCCCCAATTTTGACATCTATGTACAAATCCCAAAATGTCCCTCCCTCCTAAAATCAGATGGGAAGTTGGTTAACTTTAAGGCTGCTATTTAAAGTGCAGTATCTCTTTGGGGCAAGGGAACAAAAGCACTTTTATACCAGTCTCTATTTGCAATGTGACTGCCTTTGATGCCACCAACTAACTGTAAAGATGAATTACAAACAAAAGAATGCCTGTATCCAGTAGAAGAAAATATAACCTAGAACTTTAATGCACATGAAAGATTATTTGTGTTTTAACAATTTTTATAATTAAATAATGTCAGATCTGTGTAAGTACACTACTGTAAATAACTTTTGGTACAGGTATGTATTTACAGAAGTACCCTACACTCCTCCACAATCATTCCTGAAACTAAATGCAAAAGTCTAATAATGTTCAAAAGGTGAGTATCAGTCTTGTGTATGGCAGTGAAGGGGGGGAAGAAACCTAACAGCAGAGAACTTCAAAAAAGTATGAGATATATGACTTTCCTACATGCTTCTCATATGCACACACACGAATATGTGTAATTTGTTATCATACTTAATCTGAAATAATCTGACAATTATTTCCAATATTTTATTTATACATATATTTTATTTTCTTTCAAACCTGAATACTAGCTTAAGTCACAAGCTTAATCATTAATCACCTTAACAAGATGAATGATTTGTTTCAATCATATTAAGCTTGAAACCTCTAGTTATCTCATGTATCATTTTCTCAGTTTCCATGTAAAATTCAGTAATACATTTTAATTGAAAATACACGAGATTTAACAAATCTGGTGTTAAAACTGACAACCTCAACATACGTAACCTAAACATCTTTACCCCCATAATATGCTGAAATAAAAACAAACAAAAAAAAAACTGACAACCAGCTCCTCAACATGAGAAAGGGCATTTATGAAAAACCAAGGCTAATACCATACACCGTAGTGGAAGATTTTTTCCCCTAAGATTAGGAATGAAACAGAATGCCCGCATTTACCACTATTATTCAATACTGTACTTTAAGTTCTAGCCAGAGGAATGAGACAAGACTGCAAAGAAGTAAAACCATCTCTAATCTCTATTCACAGAAGACATATTTTATATAACTAGAAACTCCCAAAGAATCCACAAGGAAGTTATTAGAGGTAATAAATGAACTTGGCAAAATCCAAGGGTACAAGATCAACATGCAAAAATCAGTTATGTTTCTATATACCAGCAATGAACAGAGAAGGAAATTTAAAAAGCAATTCTATTTATGACAGCATCTAAAATAATAAAAAAAACTGGGAATAAATTTAACCAAGGAGGTGTAAAACTTGTACACTGAAACTACAAAACATTGCTAAAAGAAATTAAAGAAGACCTAAATAAATGTAAAGACATCCCATATCCAGATGGGAAGATTAAATATTGTCAAGATGTTAATACTACCCTACCCAAAGCAATCTACACAGTCAATGCAATCCCAACAAAATTCCAACAGCCTTCTCTGCAGAAACGGAAAAGGTGATCCTCAAAATTCATAATGAACTGCAAGGGACCGAGTAGCCAAAACTGAAAAAGAACAAAGCTAGAGGACTCACACTTGCTAGTTTCAAAACTTACTGTAAAGCTACAGTAAGCCAAACTGTGTTACTGGCATGTACACATATACACATATAGAGAGAGAGATATAAACATATATACCAATGGAATAGAATTGAGAGTTCAGAAAAACTCATATACTTTTCAACAAAGGTGCTAAGTTTATTTAATGGAGAAAGAATAGTCTCTCCAAAAAAGATGGCTGTGGAAGAACTGGACTTCCACATATAAAAGAATGGTTGGGCCCCCTACATACAAATACTAGCTCGAAATGCATCAACAACTTAAATATACGAGCTAAACCTTAAAACTCTTTAGACACATGGGATAAATCTTCATGATGTTGGATTTGGCAATGGATTCTTTTTTTTTTTATTATTTCAGCATATTATGGGGGTACAGATGGTTAGGTTATGTATGTTGCCCTTGCCCTCCTCCCCTCCCAAGTCCAAGTTTCAAGTGTGTCCATCCCTTGGACGGCGCGCACCGCAGTCTTTGTGTATGCATATACCCATCCCCTGCCCCGTCACCCCTGCCCGACATCCAATAGATGTCATTCTTTTTTTTTTTTTTTTTTTTTTTTTGAGGCACAGTCTCACTCTTTTGCCCGGGCTAGAGTGAGTGCCGTGGCGTCAGCCTAGCTCACAGCAACCTCAAACTCCTGGGCTCAAGTGATCCTTCTGCCTCAGCCTCCCAAGCAGCTGGGACTACAGGCACGCGCCACCATGCCCGGCTAATTTTTTCTATATATTTTCAGTTGGCCAATTAATTTCTTTCTAATTTTAGTAGAGGCGGGGTCTTGCTCTTGCTCAGGCTGGTCTCGAACTCCTGAGCTCAAACAATGCACCCGCCTCGGCCTCCCAAAGTGCTAGGATTACAGGCATGAGCCACCGCGCCCGGCCGATGTCATTCTTATATGTGCACTTATGTGTTGATCGATCAGTTAAGGCAATGGATTCTTAAGACATGAATCCAAAAGAATGAGAAACAAAAGAAAAAATAGATGAATTGGACTTCACCGAAATGAAAATCTTTTGCACAAAGGACATTACCAAAAAAGTGAAAAGCCAACCTATAGAAGAAATACTGGAAATCATGTATCTGATAAGGGTTTAATATCCAGATTGTGTAAAGAACTATAACTTAACAAAAAAATAAACAGTCCAATTTAAAAAATGGGCAAACAACTTGAATAGACATTTCTCAAAAGAAGATACACAAATGGCCAATAAGCACATGAAAAGATGCTAAACATCATTAGTGTACCAACTGTATTTTCTGTATTCTTGATACTTTAGCATTTGGAGACTTGATCCTGGAATGGATGACTACCCTTCCCAGAGCAAGCCAATCCCTAGAGAAAGCAAATGACTCTGCTGTATACCTTTGATAAATAAATCAATGAATCCAGAACCCATATGCCCTCTATGTCATTTATCAAACTCTCATACAAGCCAATATTCCCCCAGCCCTAAAGTACCCCAAAGCTAGGTACCAAAACACTAGAAACCACCCCAACAGCCAAAATTCTGCTGAAATTATTCAAACTAGCCAAATCTAAACTGCTTACTCTGCCCTGCCTTGCCTTGCCTTCCCTTCCCATGAAAACCCAATAAAGGCTCTGGGGCCATGCCTTACCCTGTTCTCCCCTGTCTCCTGACAGACCCTGGTCCTTCCCCACTTTTCCCTGTGTAATGTACCATGCCTCCTGTTTCTAGGGTTCTGTAAGTATCAACTTGTTCATGACAATCATTTCCGCATCTGCATTTCTTATCATTCCTGATTAAAACAAATCCCAGGTACAATTTTTAATACAATAAGTCATATGAAAATCAAAACACAATGAAATAACATCTCCCACTTCCTAGGATGGCTACAATTTAAAAAAAAAAAAATCTCTAAAAATAGAAGTGTTGGTGAGGATGTGAAGAAACCAGAACCCTCATACACTGCCAGTGGGAATGTAAAATGGCATAGCCATTATGGAAAACAGTGTAGTGGTTTCCTGGAAAAGCTAAGCATAGAATTACCCAATGACCCAGAAATTCTACTCTTAGGTATACACCCAAGGTAATTGAGAGCAAGGACTCTGACAGATATTTGTATTCCAAAATTCACTGTGGCATTATTCTTAATGGCCAAACAGTAGAAACAACCCAACCTGTTCATCAAACAGATGACTGAATAAATGTGTTATATACCCACACACTGGAGTATTATACAGCCATCAAAAGGAATAAATCTCTGACATGCTACAACGTGCACAAGCCTTTAAGGCATATGTTAAATGAAATAAACCAGACACAAAAGGGCAAACACAGTATGATCTATATGTTTATATCTAGAACAGGCAAATTCGTACAGGCAGAAAGCAGGTTAGAGATTACCAAGGGCTGGGGGAAAAGGTGGGAATAGAGAATTATTGATAAACGGTTTCAGAGTTTCTGCTTAGGGTGATAAAATTTTAGAAATTGTGTGAACACAATTAATGCCACTGAATTACACACTAAAAATGGTTAAAATGGCAAATGTTATGTTATATATATTTAAACACGATTTTGCACATTTGATAACATACCAAAAACTACTAAATTGTGCACTTTAAATGATGAATTGTATGGTATGTGTCCTAAAACATGTATTTCTTAAGGGGGATGGAGGGTAGACATGAGTGAAATTTATTTTCTCTCTGAAAAGAAAGATACAGTCTTAAAAATGGTGAATATGACAAAAACCCAGGCCTGGAAAAATGTCAGAATGAATGTTAACCTGACCCAACAAGCAATTTGGATATAAAATGCAACGAAAGAATTCTCAAATTGAGACTAGACGTAATAATGCAGGAGTAGTCTAACATTAAGTAATGAGGAGGAAGTGGAGTTAAGTCAAGACAGTTAATTAGTAGTAATAACAGTCAACTGATTGTAAACACAAAAAAATGCTGTAAGATATCAAGTGTTTTACTTCAGATGTTATTATGTTTTTAAATACCCAACACAATGTAATGTTTGTGAAAATGCACTGAGAATATGACATGTAAACTTTTACATGTTTATTATACCTCAACAAGCTTTGAAAAGTTGTCCAACATTTAACATTCTAACAAAAATTTAGCAATGTTCTGTTTGTGGCCTTAAATAATCAGATAGCTCATGTGTTGCTTCTTTGGATCCAAAACATTAGCATGCTATCAGTAGTCTCACTCCCACTTCAGATTTCCCTTGTGTTAATTTATTTATTAGTTCATTTTTTTTTTTTTTTTTTTTTTTTTTTGAGACAGAGTCTCACTCTTTTGTCCGGGCTAGAGTGAGTGCCATGGCGTCAGCCTAGCTCACAGCAACCTCAAACTCCTGGGCTCAGGTGATCCTTCTGCCTCAGCCTCCCGAGTAGCTGGGACTACAGGAATGTGCCACCATGCCCGGCTAATTTTTTTTTTCTATACATATTTTTAGTTGGCCGATTAATTTCTTCCTAATTTTTAGTAGAGGCGGGGTCTTGCTCTTGCTCAGGCTGGTCTCAAACTCCTCAGCTCAAACAATCTGCCCGCCTCGGCCTCCCAGAGTGCTAGGATTACAGGCGTGAGCCACCGTGCCCGGC